>VCRD01004984.1:9374-21994 GCA_006783055.1 Trinorchestia longiramus
GTCGGTGGAGGTTGTCGGTGGAGGTTGTCGGTGGTGGTTGTCGGTGGTGGTTGTCGGTGGGGGTTGTCGGTGGTGGTTGCCGTCAGCACACAACCACCTCGGGTATCAAATTAAACGCCCCGTCTAACTCAACAAACACCTCCCCCTAAAAGTCCCAGCGTCATCTTTCTCGCTCTCCCACGCTGCAGCTCCTTCGTTATCTATGGAACTTAGTGCTTAACACTCTTCTATACATATTTTCTAGCCAGACTCTCAATCAAAATTAGCGCACGTAATGCCAATTACTTTTTACGCTGCGTAGAATGAGCTTAGGTTCTGCGGCGCCTTTATGCATCTGTGCTCGTGAATGCGCACCAAAATAATGCATCTGAAATTGTTTAATAACACGCAATTTTGTACCAGCGAATCTTATGATCAACATTCATTTGATTTTGATAGCAGTGTTTTTAAAACTCTCGGTCACGGCCCCAAGACTCCCGTTATATTTTATGCCCCGTTCATTACTGCACGAGAAGTTTTGGCTCTGCGGACGTTTTCCGTCGCAGAAACGAGTTATGTTCCAGTAGAGCTGCTTCTAACGACCACGGTGATGACACCCTGCTATCTGCGTCGCAATGATAGCCCGTCAGGTGTAACCGGCATGGGAAGGTTGCTGTCTGAAGTATTGTAGTGACTGGAGTTGCAGTCACGTTATTGGTGTATCTGATTTATGAATAAGAACAAAAAACGGAGGCAGATATTGGTTACATTGTTGAAGTATCCATCAAATGAAAATTGAGGGAATTGAAACATGAGAGAGAAGAGCAGTATTTGACAAGGGCGGGTAATAAGTATAGACTTGGTTTCATTCTGAAAAAAATCTGGATTAGCATCATAGTCATTCGTGTTGTTTAATGTCTTTCAAAATAGCTGAGAAGATGAATCAAATGCAGTCTCTAGTATAATATGTAATTTAAAAAGGCTTAGCGAACTCCCTTGAAATAATACATACAATTTGTAGACAAAATAGTTTCGAAGCGAGATCAGAAGTAGGACAACCGCAAATAAGGCAATCATGGATTGGGAAAGTTCCTTAATGCCTGATATTTGGCAACGCACAGCAATTCGTGGCAAAGGCCAACAAGGACATGCATTGTCTTGTAAAATATAGCGAATGAAAAGGAATGAAGCCAATGGTGGGAGCGTTCTATCAAGGGTACTATTTACTTCAGAACCATGGTACTATTTACTTCAAAACCATGGTACTATTTACTTCAGAACCATGGTACTATTTACTTCAGAACCATGGTACTATTTACTTCAGAACCATGGTACTATTTACTTCAGAATCATGGTACTATTTACTTCAAAACCATGGTACTATTTACTTCAGAACCATGGTACTATTTACTTCAGAACCATGGTACTATTTACTTCAAAACCATGGTACTATTTACTTCAGAACCATGGTACTATTTACTTCAGAACCATGGTACTATTTACTTCAGAACCATGGTACTATTTACTTCAAAACCATGGTACTATTTACTTCAGAACCATGGTACTATTTACTTCAGAACCATGGTACTATTTACTTCAAAACCATGGTACTATTTACTTCAGAACCATGGTACTATTTACTTCAGAACCATGGTACTATTTACTTCAGAACCCTGGTACTATTTACTTCAGAACCCTGGTACTATTTACTTCAGAACCCTGGTACTATTTACTTCAGAACCATGGTACTATTTACTTCAAAACCATGGTACTATTTACTTCAAAACCATGGTACCATTTACTTCAGAACCATGGTACTATTTACTTTAGAACCATGGTACTATTTACTTCAGAACCATGGTACTATTTACTTCAAAACCATGGTACTATTTACTTCAAAACCATGGTACTATTTACTTCAAAACCATGGTACCATTTACTTCAGAACCATGGTACTATTTACTTCAGAACCATGGTACTATTTACTTCAGAACCATGGTACCATTTACTTCAGAACCATGGTACTATTTACTTCAAAACCATGGTACTATTTACTTCAAAACCATGGTACCATTTACTTCAGAACCATGGTACTATTTACTTCAGAACCATGGTACCATTTACTTCAAAACCATGGTACTATTTACTTCAAAACCATGGTACTATTTACTTCAAAACCATGGTACCATTTACTTCAGAACCATGGTACTATTTACTTCAGAACCATGGTACTATTTACTTCAGAACCATGGTACTATTTACTTCAGAACCATGGTACTATTTACTTCAGAACCATGGTACTATTTACTTCAAAACCATAGTACTATTTACTTCAGAACCATGGTACTATTTATTTCAGAACCATGGTATTATTTACTTCAAAACCATGGTACTATTTACTTCAAAACCATGGTACTATTTACTTCAAAACCATGGTACTATTTACTTCAGAATCATGGTACTATTTACGTCAGAACCATGGTACTATTTACTTCAGAATCATGGTACTATTTACGTCAGAACCATGGTACTATTTACTTCAGAACCATGGTACTATTTACTTCAGAATCATGGTACTATTTACTCCAGAACCATGGTACTATTTACTTCAAAACTATGGTACTATTTACTTCAGAATCATGGTACTATTTACGTCAGAATCATGGTACTATTTACGTCAGAACCATGGTACTATTTACTTCAGAACCATGGTACTATTTACTTCAGAACCATGGTACTATTTACTTCAGAACCATGGTACTATTTACTTCAAAACCACAGTACTATTTACTTCAAAACCACAGTACTATTTACTTCAGAACCATGGTACTATTTATTTCAGAACCATGGTATTATTTACTTCAAAACCATGGTACTATTTACTTCAAAACCATGGTACTATTTACTTCAAAACCATGGTACTATTTACTTCAGAATCATGGTACTATTTACGTCAGAACCATGGTACTATTTACTTCAGAACCATGGTACTATTTACTTCAGAATCATGGTACTATTTACTCCAGAACCATGGTACTATTTACTTCAAAACTATGGTACTATTTACTTGAGGGGAGAGGGAGAGAGAGCATATAAACGGACGGATGGAAGGTGAACACGTGTCAGCAAGCACCCACAAGCAAACAGGAAAACATTGGGAAATGCATGCAGTAGCAGAAAAATTCGACAAAAATTGATGAAGTGGATGACTAAATTAGTTAAATTGTAGCAGCAAAAAGGAAGGCAGTTTCTTGAAGGTTAGATGTAGTTACAGGAACAAAAATGTAATCGCTTATTTAAAAGGCAGGTAACCAGTTTTATGTACAGGGTCATTCCAAAGAAACGCATACACATTTCAGGAAAAGGAAAGTGTGCATAAATATTTGATTGCGAAATTTGTTCCGACATTGCAACATGAACAAGAGTTTCCTTCAGCCTCAACAATGACGAGAGATGTTCATGGTGTCGGAAATTGGCTTCCAGACATCAACGTGTACTGTGAACCATTGCTTGGGCAACGTTGATCCAAATACACAGAGGAATTATACCATATGCGTCTTCAATTTCTTTCGTATAAGCTGCCAACGTTCTCTGCTTTATGCAATATAAGACATTTTTTAAGGTCCCCCATACATGAAAGTCTACAGGGGTCTTAATCCTCACCTCTCATGCATTGCAACCACTCGCAAAACTGGAGTCTTTGATTCTGATTGTTTTCATTGATTGAATAAGATTAGGATGTAATATTTTTCCTGCGCTCTTTCAAGATTGCGCCACTCGCTTGCACGGCTTAGTCTCGTTTCAAACACATTATGCAGTACACTTTTGTGGCGAGTTCTGTGTGTGTCCTTGCGCGAGCGCGCGCGTGTGTGTGTGTGTGTGTGTGTGTGTGTGTGTGTGTCTGTGTCTGTCTGTGTGTATGTTTCCCTGTGTTTGTGTGTCTGTGCATATTGAATTAAATTAATTATTCAGGAAAAAGAAGCTTCTGGAAAACGTCACGCAATACAGTAAATTAATTTTTGCTGTACCATCAAGTTCATGGAACAATTTGTAGTTAAGAAAAATAGTACAAACACTAAATAGTTATTCCAAATGAACATGCAGTCAAGAACTGTGTTTGAAGACTACCTAAAAAGAGGTCACTAACAAGACGTGGAGGTCAGCCCACACGACGGAAGATAATAATAGAAAGGCAATACCAAAGATATTCATGTTTTCAATTGTTTAGCTTGCAAGAATACCCGCTGACTTAAAACAGCTAAAGAGATGAAACTAGAAAGATGAAAGGGGACAAATAAAACTCTTAGGTAGACAGGCAAAATATCAGAACACTTGTGCAGGAGATCAGTTGCACGTCCCACCAGCACCGGACAGGGAAAAATAACATTTAAAAATCAACCCATTCAAATTACAAACGTAAACCTGTTCCGGATCGTGTATAAGAATTGCAAATTCCTCATCAGGGTCCTACAGATAACACCGAAGATGTGAAGTTGAGTGTCTATGCAAACGGAGAACATTACAAACATCTTTCAAGAACATCACTGAGGATGTGAAATTGAGTGCAAGTGGAGAAAAACATCGCAAACATCTTTTAACAACATCACCGAAGATGTGAAGTTGAGTGTAAGTGGAGAACAACATCACAAACATCTTTTAACAAAATCACCGAGGATATGAAGTTGAGTGCACGTGGAGAACAACATCACAAACATCTTTCTCACTCTACAGAGGATCTGCGAAATTGTCTTCCCTCTGAGGAGCTTTAATACCTGACTTGTGCCAAAGCACAGTCCATTACAGCTCGCCTACACGACACGAGGATTCCATGGAACCATTAAGAAATATCGGCCTAATGAAAGTAATTGTTTGGCGAACACACCCGACACTCTACATAGTACCAGGCAGCTGACTGCAAATGTCAGACACGACAGGGTCACCAAACAATCCAACGGAGACCTGGGCATACAAATGTCACCGAGTCATGTAACTTTCAGGTGTAGCTCAGGAGACAGGAAAACTATCTCCACTGCGGCCAACATTAAAGGGCAACAACACATTCCATACATAAATAAATAAGAAACGATAGACGTCTGACTCAACCTCAAAAATGAATAAGAGAATGGTACATTTAAAGGGCTACCACCAGCATCCATGCTAGGACTAACAAGAACGATAGTTTGCAGTACTAGGCGGCATGTGCCATGTTCACTCACAGTCAATAATGAATACCTTCCCACAACAAGTTGCTTGATTTTGATGCTTGCACTGGTAGTACAAACGATATACGGTAAGAAATACGTTTTTTCCTGTGTTTATCAAAGTCGGTCTAAAAATGGTTGACGGTTCAAGCTACAACATCTGTTTTTAACATCCCATGTAGTTTTATTCAAATCTTGAATTGAAAAATTAATTGATGGATAAGATTTCCGTCTTCTTGGCGGTAATTCATCGAAACGTTAGCATGCTGCCTTTGTTTGCGGCTTGCTTGAATGCAGGGTTCGATCTCTTTTCGTAAGCTCACCAATGTCTCCATGAAAGTTTGGAAGCATAAGCGCGTAGGTTTTGTGTTTCTTAACACGTTTCCTGCGATTGCCTAGCCGGTGCAAATCTTTGTTTTGTACACATAGTCACTAGAAGGCTGGGAAAAGATTGACAGAACCTAACCTATGTGACCTACCGGTGGGTCACTTCGCAGGAAACGTGTTAATGAAATGACTGAAATCTGACAGCAAGAAAACTGAGAAACCTCTTCTTCTGTAGTAACACTCTTACTGCAAACAACTGCCCCGCTGCTCTATGTTGCACAACTTATTGTCCTTCAAGTAGCACCATACAAGGGCGGGTTCATCAATAACATTCAGAATGGGAATAATTTACATCAATGAGGGCGAACACAGAGGCGAAGGCGACGCTGGAGTAATGAAGCTCAGTAAATTAAATTTTCTTTGGCCACAGACGCTTAACTGCGTTGGGAAGAGAGAAGCCGTTGGAGCCTCATGGTGATATTGAGGGTAGAGCTCAATGGTCTAATAATGTATTGGTAAAACTATTCACTCAGCTGAAACTTATGTATTCTAAGTAACGTTTTTGAAAGTAATGAAATCAGAGAATTTCTCTGTCATTGTAGAACCTTGTGCTCGTGTCTCCGTTGTTCAAAGCCTCAAAGGCGTGGATATAGATGCATCTGAACACGCTGTCGTTCGTCGGAATCATTCACTAGTTCGGACCAACAAAGTGTCTCCTAACCTTTGCTCGTGTCAGTACGCTGGTCCAAGATCCCTTCAAAACTTCCAGTTCACGAGTTTTATTAACCCATTAATGACGAACAGTTCCATTTGAAACCACGTGAAAATAATGCATGAATAATTTAACTTCATTATCATGTATCGATTTTAGTGGGTTAATTGGTTCAATACAAAGCTTGTACATTTTCTGAACATGTTTGGTTCTTAAATGTCAGTTACACCATGTTCAGTTGGCTTTGAAGCCACATCAAGTGAACATCTAGTAAATAGTTCTAGTCATTAATGGGTTAAAGTAAAATTCCAGGGCTGAATTTCAGAGTTAAAGAATTCAAGAGCTAAATTTTCACCAACGCACGGTTGTACGCGAATTTGTGTCAATAAACGTTCTGATGACTGGATTAAAAATAATTTAGCAGCTCTTAGAACTGAAAATGGAAAAGATTAGTTCCATTGAGCTACTTCACAAGTTTAAGAAAACCATCAAAAGAAGTATAGTGGAAAATGTATGATTCATGTGTAACTTCAGCAAATTAATAGAATTTAAGAATGGACTTTTCAATAAAAAGGATATAAATGATGAAGAGTATACAGTATCGAGGGATATGAGCTTTTTGAGACGTTCAATGCGTAAAAACTCCCATGAAATTGAAGATGAAATAAAAAAGTTATAAACGGCCAAACAGAGTTAGAAGCTCCAAGAACAGAGAAAACAACGACGTAAAATTCACGTGGAACACTCATTCATAAAGTCTATAGGGTCATTTTTTACTTCGGATTTTAATTTTAAACTCGCCTTACTAAAGTTTGGCAATCAGAGAAGCACATCGGCACCACAGTTGGACGAGATATTCGCTTTAGCACCACACAACGCTAAATATTACGGGCAAACATTTCTGTATCATTGATACAATCCCTGTTAACATACAGCAACTTCCATAGAAGTCTCATCTCATTTCTCTTTCTTTAAAGGAGCATGTAAATCCTACTGTATAATAATATGCAGTTTGTTGCTTGCTTGCTCGCTTGGTGCGTCTCTTTGTAACGCTCCCAAGGACTTAGATAGGAGGATATTCAGTAGGGTATACATGTATTGTACGCATTGTATTGTGGATACCAACGCCACTTCTTTCAATGTGGAAACTCCTTCGCAAAGCCCGCGTCCACTGGTAAATCAAAGGAAAATATTCAGTGAAAACACGGGAATTTTTAAGTGTGAAACCTTCAAGTATATAATACGAAAGCCCATACAATTTTCATCTGGGTTCTCTCTCTTTAAAGAAGCATACAGAAAGTAGGAGCGGATGTGCGTGTTGGTAACAAACAGGTCACCGTATAAGGTGCATTAATTCTTAATGATCAAACCTAGACTGTACATGACAGTGTGATAAAATATTCAACATTATCAAAGAATGATTGAGCAGGACATGATATTAAATGCGAGAGCAGCAATGAATGATGAATGAACACAAGGGGGAAGACAACGAACAAGATTCATTAACGTCTGAAGCAAGATGAGACATAAATGATGATTTTATACATCCTTACGTGCCCTACGATATTGTTCCTTCGATGTCGTTCTTGCAAGTACAAAGTGACACATTTAATGCATGAAAAACCCACAGTAATGTTCATTGCATAAATCTCAGCGAGAAGATTATTGCATAACTAAACGAAAAATTAAAAAAACGGCGATTTCTTTGTTTGCTTCTGAGTGACAACGAGGAGGAAAATGGTAGCTTTTCATTCCTGAATGAAACACTGAGATAAAAACGGACGACTGAATTTCAACAGCTGAGGGATATTTTCATAAATATACATATTACCTCATTGATACAATGAGAAATTTCTTCTGTTATAGAAACGGATTTTTACAACACGTGAATCACTCTTTAAAATTCTTACAATAGTACATTTTTCTTACTCCGAGTACATGCGCTGTGTGTTGTAGGTGTGTGCAGACCAAATAGCTTCACAGGAACGAACTTGTCGAGTATGGAAGCAACAAAAGGCAAAAATTTCTGCGGAATATCTTCAAATTTCTGATCAATAACGTCAAATTTCTGATCAATATCGTCAAATTTAAAGCTGAATATCGTCAAACTTCTGCTGAATGTCTTCAAATTTCTACTGAATATCTTCAAATTTATACTTAATGTTGTCAAATTTCTGCTGAATATAGTCAAATTTCTGCTGAATATAGCCAAATTTCTGCTGAATATAGTCAAATTTCTGCTGAATATCGTCAAATTTCTGCTGAATATCGTAAAATTTCTGCTGAATATCGTCAAATTTCTGCTGAATATCGTCAAATTTCTGCTGAATATCGTCAAATTTCTGCTGAATATAGCCAAATTTTTGCTGAATATCTTCATAATAATTTAGCTGAAGCGCGACGCCCTGCACGGGCACGGAGCACACTACCAGCACACTGGACACGCTTGAATGCATGCAATGGTAATGACTCAGAGACAATACATACTACTATCTTTTAAATACAGGCTCATTTCCAAATGAAAACGAATAATTGGGCAAAAAATTTACAGCATATCTACAGCTTGTAATTAGCAGCAACAACACGCACGACAGCTCTTCTAAAAAAGCAACCAACATCACAATTTATTTCTTCAAGTTTTGTGACGATCGGATTTCCGTCCTAGATAGCCATAACATACATGTATGCAAAACTCTTGTTTTTCTAGAAAATATTCGTAAGTTATGTACGGCATGTACACCTCCAAGTTAAACTACAAGGTACAGCAATATAACATCCTTTTTTCAAAACAAAACGTTTTGGAAAAAAGGACGTTTTGATGCCGCACCGTTTTTAAACATGAAATTCCTCCATTAAAAAAGGGACCATTTCTAACACTATAAAATGAACGCTATTTATAATGTTTAATTATCCCTAAATATAGTGATTTTTTTTAATCAAATCGGTGTACCATTGGTGAATCAACGAAAATGATGTATTTAGTTACTACACCCAACTTTAAAAATAGTGTCTCGCTATAAATTACACGCCATTCAGAGTAAAATTTAACAAAAAAATGCAGAGTGCACGAAGAATACACTTACTTCAGATAGTCCACCTCAATATCAGCATACTTCTTTATGTCATAAAATCTTCCTTTTGAATTACGAGTGTAAGTTGCCATAAAGTGATGCATAAATGCGTTTATATCGCATGAGAAAATTCATGAAGTCTACTGGTCGTAACTTCACATGTCGCTGTAAGTCTCGACAGGTTGAGTTTAAAGTTGATTTAAAATTGAAGGAGAAGTTTGAATATGACTGTAGTATTTCCGATTGTTATTTCTTCTACTCGCCAGTAAAAGACGCTATTACTTTAAACGGTTACATTATTTCCAGGAAAAATTAAAGTGTGTTAATAGCGCTCGTTTTAATGCACTACAAATGTTGCCCAAGTATGCACTCTAATATCGAAGTGTCCACTGCAATATCCATATGTCCACTGCAATGTCTAAGTGTACACTGCAATGTCTAAGTGTACACTGCAATGTCTAAGTGTACACTGCAATGTCTAAGTGTACACTNACACTGGACACGCTTGAATGCATGCAATGGTAATGACTCAGAGACAATACATACTACTATCTTTTAAATACAGGCTCATTTCCAAGTGAAAACGAATAATTGGTCAAAAAATTTACAGCATATCTACAGCTTGTAATTAGCAGCAACAACACGCACGACAGCTCTTCTAAAAAAGCAACCAACATCTCCACAATTTTTTTCTTCAAGTTTTGTGACGATCGGATTTCCGTCCTAGATAGCCATAACATACATGTATGCAAAACTCTTGTTTTTCTAGAAAATATTCGTAAGTTATGTACGGCATGTACACCTCCAAGTAAAACTACAAGGTACAGCAATATAACATCCTTTTTTCAAAACAAAACGCTTTGGAAAAAAGGACGTTTTGATGCCGCACCGTTTTTAAACATAAAATTACTCCATTAAAAAAAGGACCATTTCTAACACTATAAAATGAACGCTATTTTTAATGTTTAATTATCCCTAAATATAGTGAATTCTTTTAATCAAATCGGTGTACCATTGGTGAATCAACGAAAATGATATATTTAGTTACTACACCCAACTTTAAAAAGAGTGTCTCGCTATAAATTACACGCCATTCAGAGTAAAATTTAACAAAAGAATGCAGAATGCACGAAGAAAACTCTTACTTCAGATAGTCCACCTCAATATCAGCATACTTCTTTATGTCATAAAATCTTCCTTTTGAATTACGACTGTAAGTTACCATAAAGTGATGCATAAATGCGTTTATATCACATGAGAAAATTCATGAAGTCTACTGGTCGTAACTTCACACGTCGCTGTAAGTCTCGACAGGTTGAGTTTAAAGTTAATTTAAAATTGAAGGAGAATTTTGAATATGACTGTAGTATTTCGAATTGTTATTTCTTCTACTCGCCAGTAAAAGACGCTATGACTTTAAACAGTTACATTATTTTCAGGAAAAATTAAAGTGTGTTAATAGCGCTCGTTTTAATGCACTACAAATGTTGCCCAAGTATGCACTCTAATATCGAAGTGTCCACTGCAATATCCATATGTCCACTGCAATGTCTAAGTGTCCACTGCAATGTCTAAGTGTCCACTGCAATGTCTAAGTGTACACTGCAATGTCTAAGTGTACACTGCAATGTCTAAGTGTACACTGCAATGTCTAAGTGTACACTGCAATGTCTAAGTGTACACTGCAATGTCTAAGTGTACACTGCAATGTCCAAGTGTACACTGCAATGTCCAAGTGTACACTGTAATGTCCAAGTGTACACTGTAATGTCCAAGTGTACACTGTAATGTCCAAGTGTCCACTACAGTCTCCAAGTGTCCACTACAGTCTCCAAGTGTACACTAGTCTCCAAGTGTACACTACAGTATCTAAGTGTACACTGCAATATCTAAGTGTCCATTGCAATATCTAAGTGTCCATTGCAATATCTAAGTGTCCATTGCAATATCTAAGTGTCCATTGCAATATCTAAGTGTCCATTGCAATATCTAAGTGTCCATTGCAATATCTAAGTCTCCATTGCAATATCTAAGTGTCCACCGCAGTCTCCAAGTGTCCACTTGAAGCTGAGTGGAGCAAGGGCTCAGAATCTGTCCTCAACAGCCTTGCTGCAAGCAATTCTGTGACGACTTTGATTGTGAAAAACATTTATTTCGCACAGCAGAGTGCATGATTTATTGCCGAGTGTAATTTATAGCAAGCATATTTGCAGAGCAGACGGTGTGGCAAGGCAGCTTGTGTGAGACAAGTCTTTCTACTCGTACAGTACAGTTGACAGTGTAAGAAATTTAGACAGAATTTGTCTTAAGTGAAAGGACAATATCGTTGAGAAAGTCAACTTTTTATAAGCTAATTCGAACTGTTCTTTGTTGGGAAACAGTCTCTCACACTAGAAAGCGTCAACTGTTAGAGAAGTCAGTTTTTAGAACCTGTCAGTTGCGAAAAAATTCAATTACTGCATTATATCATCTGGTATTAATAACCTGATGTGAAAAATTGCAGCTTGTGTAGAACAGTTCACAAATTGAGAGTTTCAGCAGTGCTGCTTAGTTTACAAGTTTATCAGAAAATTTAAGACAGACAAAGCATGTTTATGAGTTCTAATCCCCAGCAAATTTCTTCTTTTTAAACACGTCGCTTGTTTGTTACTCGCTATAATAAGGCTATAATTCAACAGAAATTATACCTTGCGAATCAGAGTTTCATGTACAAACGTCAGCGTTTTTCTTGCACCGTTCAATAGAATTGAACCTAAAATAGGGAAAATAGCATACTGGCATCGACCATAAACACCAACTTTGATTAGGAAGACTCGTATTCTGTCATACATCTATACTTAAAAGATGAGTTTTGCGATTGCTGCTTTGTTGGCTGTTCTGTTTTTGCTGCAAGATCGTTTTTCCCCCTCAATCATAAACCATGCATTGTTATTATATCGTTGGAAACTCTCTTATAACTAATACTGAAAAAATCTTTAACAATATGAGTGCTAAAAATTTCTCAATTAAATAAAGATCATTCTCCTGCGAGGGACAAAACAGTTTATATACGTTTGATGAAAAAAGTATATTATGAGATTGGTTTTTTCTCTTTTTGCTTTGTTGTCCCTGGCAAGCATATTGCCGTATACCAACTGCATCAATTATATCTCCAACTCAAGCCTCACATGCATATCTCCAACTCAAGCCTCACATGCATATTTCCAACTCAAGCCTCACATGCATATCTCCACCTCAAGCCTCACATGTATATTTCCACCTCAAGCCTCACATGCATATTTCCAACTCAAGCCTCACATGCATATCTCCACATCAAGCCTCACATGCATA
>VCRD01004985.1:0-39171 GCA_006783055.1 Trinorchestia longiramus
GCGATTACGATCCAGTAGTTTACTAAATATTTTCCATGGGAAAAAATGCAAGTAGTCCACTAGTGCTTTCCACCCTTCAATTGTGGTGTGTACCTTGCTAATGCTAGCAAAGTGGTGTATGAGTATGTCTGCCTGTTTCCGTCTTGAGGGTATATTCACATCAGTGGTGATCACTGCATGTGTTTGGGAGGCGTTTGTATTGAAATTTGTTAGGTTTCTAATGGTTTTATAAAGTTTGCTAAAGTTTATCTTGTGGTCTAGTGATTTGACGAAATTTTTCCAGTTTTCGGTTTGCTTTTTAGGAATTATTCCCGTGATTTGTTCGTTCAGATCCTGGATGTTTCGTGTGGTTTGGTAAGTGTGCGGAGTTGGTGTGTTTCTGAGATTGTTACGTTCTCTGATTAGTATATCTACTTCATGTGTGAAGTTTGGGTTATGATGCTCTCTCTTACTTTTTGCAATGTGTTTTTGTCAGCTTATGAGATGATAGCGTTGAATTCTGCTACCGTTTGATTTATGTCATTTATGGGGTGGGTGTTGAGTGCTGCAAAAAGTTGTTCTGTTTGTTCGGTGAACCTTTTCCAGTTAGTTTTTTGTAGTTCGGGTGTGTTTGCCTGGGATGGGTGTTGAGGTCTTTGCCAGTGTGTACTGTGACGATAATATGGTTTTCATTTTTTTTGTATAAATATATGTACCTAATCAAGATGTAAAATCCACCAATAGTATTTACACTTAAAAGTGTAGTAACTTTTATTATCATATTCGTATTCTTTATTTGCCTTGTATTTACCTTGTAACATCAGATGGATTGTTTTTTATAATTTTAATTTGAACAATAATAAACTATGAATTAACTTGTGACGTAAAATGTGCGTTTCATCATGTACAAATACATGTGTATGATTGACGGTTATGACTTTTTCTCTGTTCAATGGCCAAGTCTATAAATAAATTGATTATTAATGTTAATGTGATATGTTCATTTTGACCTAGGTATTTTTTGAATGAAGTTTATCGTGGTTCAGTAGTTGTAAACAGTAGTTTTTTGTACTGAGTATGTACGCTGCGGAAATTGCATTAAAAACACGCATATCGCTTGTTTTTTCATTTTAACCTTCAATAACATGTCCTCGGATTGAATGGTTCTAAGAAATGCATTCTGCATACTTCGACTATATGGTAAGATCATTATTTTTGCATAGGCCAATTATACTTGTGATAAAAAGATTATTATTTTTTTCCTGATGACCTGTACTTTCTATGAAAGTAAAATACGAATAACTTGCGGAAAGCAAATTTATTCAGAAGTTTTAACTTTCTGCCTGGTGATATAATAGCTCCGACTAGTGACAATAGCCTTATAAACAAGCGACCTTTAAATTTTAATAAAAAGAGGAGAGCAAAAAACACTGATAAAAATTTCATTATAATGCCAACGTTTCGTGCTAACACCCATCATCAGCTTTTTTTTAAAAAAAATCTAACATACATCACTGAAACAAAAAGAGGAAAAGATGTACAAACATAAATTCAGAAGCATAGCTAAAAGATATATAAGACAAAAAACACAACTAAGAACCTATAATGGTAAGGGGATATGAGCTTAACTGGTTGTTAAGAGAAGGCTTGAATTTAAAAATGATAAGAGACTCTAAAATTCCAAGATCTAAAACACTTAAAGCTGCACGTACGACTTCGAAATGACTAGAATAGGGTATCGTATTACACGTTTCTGCATGATTGCGAACAGCAGAATGAGACGGACTGATCAGACTAGTACCAGTGTGGTAACTAACTCCAAAATGCTCTGCCATTCTAGCTCCGAGAGTACGTGTGGTCATGCCAACGAACTCAGATGCACAACGTGCACAACTGTACGAATACACTAGAGAAGCCTGCATAGTGGACGGAAGTTTTTTTTTATAATTGAAGAAAGAACCAATTGTAAATTTGTTCCTTAATATTGTATGAAATTCTATGCCTGTAAAATGTCTAGAGACGAGGGCCAGTAATTCTGTTTTCAACTTTTCTGAGTAAGGTCCAAAATATGGTAAAAGATAAATTGGTTGAGAGATCGGATGTTTAGAGGTCGAATTTGGTGAAATAATGGTATTTTGAAACTTTTTGTCCAAAAATTTACCTATTTGGTATTCGATGAATGCAGATCTAAAACCATTTTGACAGAAAAATTCAGTTAAAAACGAGAACTCTAAATGAAGGAGGCTAAAATTTGAGCATATTTTATAAGCACGGAAAAGCGTAGTTTTAATGCAATTTAGTTTAAAACCGAATGTGCAATAGCTGAAAAAGCTCATTCCTAGACCAGAAAAAGTATTTTTTCGGTAAACGGACACTTCAAAGTTGTTCTCTCGTCTAGTTACTAAACAATCAAGAAAAGGCAATTCATCATTCTTTTCACACTTCATAGTGAATCTAATATTTGGATGCTTGCTATTAATAAAATCAAAAAATAATGTTGCATGGGATTTCTCACGGAACAGCAAAAAAGTATCGTCTATGTAACGACGATAAAATACGGGCTGGAATTCTTTGGGATAAAGTATTAGCCATTTTGTTTCGTTAAAGCACATGAATATATTTGCAAAAGTTGGGTCAAGGGGTTGGCCCATGCTAAGTTCCTCAATCTGCTCATAAAATTTGCCATTGAACATAAAGAAGGAATACTTTATCGCAAGGTCTAACAGAGTCTTGAAAAGTTTACGAGAAAGGCCCATAACTAGAGAATTAGGATCTGTAAAAAGTTGTAAAAGACATTTATCTATAGTTTCCTCCAACGGGATATTAGTAAAAAGGTTTTCAATGTCAAATGATATCATAAAACATTTTGATGCGTTACTAATCCTACTTAAATCATTAACAATAGAATGAGAATTCTCTAATGTAAATTCGTTGCGAGAAATAGGATTTAAGACTGGGACCAAAAATTTTGCAACAGAAATTCCTGGAGTATGTATTATAAGCAGCGAATATCGGTCTGAACTGAAACATGGTAGAAAAATTGCTTTTATGTGTCTTTGGCAAGCCATATAATTTACCAGGCCCCGAACCCGAAACAAACATTTTACTGTAATTATCTGCAGACAACGTTTTTAAGTCTTTTAGTTTACGGAGGAAGTTATTGATTTTGTCCTCTATTTTAAGTGCATAATTGTGGATTGGCTCTGATATCAATTGAAATTTAGACCTGTCTGAGATAATAGCTGTCATGCTTTCAATATATTTGTTTTTATCGACAATGATGACACCACGACCTTTGTCTGGTCGAGAAACTATTATATTCTTATTTTGGCCGAATTGTTTCAATAACTGGATGTCGGACTTGGAAATTCACGAAGAAAATATTTTTTTGGGAGAAAAGTTATGATAATACTTTGAAGCTATACTCCGAAGCTGGTCAGTAAATTCAGGAATAACATCTCTACTTCTGCTTTTCAGTACTAAAAATATTTTCTCAAAGGCTAAAAAATAACTGTAAAAATCCATTCTATACACCGGTCAACAGAAGTCTAAACCAAAGGCTAATAGAAACTTGGCACGATCAGGTACAATTGTCGAACTATAGTTGAAAATAACCTTATTTGGATCGAGTGGGCGAATATTGCAATCAATGCCCAAGTTAAAAAGCTTTCTGGAGTGCGTGCGAAGTGTGGCAGACCTGAAACCTGTTTTGGGCAATAACGTTCCTGCACCCGACAGAGTGAAACGTCTACTCATACGCATCGCTCCGAAAACCTGACCATTGATGAATGGTGAGAACAAAGTTTACAGGTAATAAGGCGCAATAATGAAAAAGTGTCCACAGGTAAAATGGGTTAAATGACAAGTTTTGCTGATTATAAATTGAAAATTTTGTATAGAATTAACAGTAGTATATCATTTCGTCAAGTTATTAGTCTGGTTCGACTTCCCATATCGGCTGAAGAGTCAAGCATGACGAAATGTGCGTCCTGCAACGCTGTCACGACAATGAAAACATGGATACGTTTGACCAGGAGAAATACGTTACACAGAGTTAAATTTCAATAAAAAATATGTCCATATTCCAACATCTGGAGGAGGAAAAGAATATTGAAAGTGAATGCTTAGTTATTAATGGTAACTACATTTAATAGAAATTTCAAAGTAACCGACCCTAAAATTTATAGTGCAACTCCGCTGCATAAGTTATTAACAAAAATTACAAACCCCAGCAATATTTCACCTGTAATGAGTCAGAACTGCTTTGGATGAAAGTGCCAGTGCTTTTATATTTTACTGTTAATAAACTTCTTCAGTTTCAAGTTAGTAAGGATATAGTAGCCCTGCTTTTAGGCAATATCTTTGCTGCGCCCGACAGAGTGCTTCTACGCATCGCTCTGAAAACCTGACCTTGATGAACGGTGAAAACAAAGTTTACAGGTAATAAGGCGTGTTAAGGAAAAAGTTCGAGTCCCGAAAAACAAAAATATTCCCCGAGTAATGCGATTTATTCTTCTTACCCTCCGTCGAGATACAATTTCCAGAATGATCTCGACAACAAAGTCATGTTTTAAATTAAGCCTCTGTATTTGATACGCATTTCACAGATAAGCATCCTCACATACAAGTGGCATTTATGGCACGTATTCCTACTTTCCTCCTACAACTTTCAAGGTAATATCTGTGTGTGCGAAAAATAGTATTAATATTCATTCAGTGTTGAAATTCATCGTTCAGTCATGATATTTAACACGTAGACAATAATGTAATTTCATGGTTAAGGAACAAACTGAAGGTATTAGTGGTAAGTTCCACTGTTACCCTCGATATAATTTTCATAGATAAATTAGCTAAACAGTCCTTTTTCAATAATTAACAATAGTTCATATTCAAAGATCTTATATTTTCGGTTTCAATATCTAAATTTAAAATTTTGAGCGTATAAAATAATAAGGTAATGAGTAATTCGAATTGTTTTGTTGTACACACCCATTTTACTAGTTTATTAGATGCAACGATAATTTCTTTATGCTCGTACGCTTTCAAGATGATCTGTTATTGAGTTGCCATTGATTAAATTAGCTAAGTAGTACACAAGCACCTTTCAACTCTATGCACACAAAGATAGTTCATATAGCGATTAAACTTTTTTGTCACACTCACACCTGCATATTAGGAATTAATTTCACACAAGCAATGATAAATTTTCCAATTGTTAGGCTCTGAATAAAATAGGCTATTATTTTTTGTCGAACCTCAAATGTGAATAATCATGCAAGATGTAACCTCCAATACTTTTGTTTTTAACGACTCATTGGTATTCTTTCTGTCACCAGAATTTCTGAGTTGTTTTAAACTTAGAGCCTTAAAGTAACGTCAGAGTATATATTTTAAAGTTTTTCTTGACCATTGTATTACTTATCATAATAGATGTACTCAAAAAATACTTTAATAGTCAGGAATTTCAAAATTTAATCGGGTTTTGTCACATTCGGTATGTATCAAAATTTCTGGAAACGAATAGCTTCAGTATTTGTTTTTCTTCAGTTGAGATCTCAGTGTTAACATTGCTATAGTTAATATCAGAGAAGTTTTTCTTGTTTAATTAAAAATACTATCCCCGAAAATTACCACGTTAAGATAGTACTTAAAGGCATCAAACGAAATTAATTAGCAATAGAATTACTTTGGCTATAAAAATTGCTACTTCATTACACAGAAGAAACAAACAGTACTTAATTGAGTAGGGCATTGAAACCCTCAGAATTTCTATTGAGAATATTTTTTCCTGCATATACTCGTATGAACGAGCGCATTTTTTTTAAACTGTGTTTTAAAATTAAAACAAGTGCTGGTATTCTTATATATAATATACAAAGTACAGAGAGATGTTTAAAGTATATCAAACTATTGACTGAGGTGCAAAATAGTTTATTTATTTGCACTAAAAAAATTACACCTGTAGGAAGAGGGGCGGAACCTAGCCCCCTCGAACAACCAATCGCAGAGCAGCTTTAAAAGACGCCTAGGGAGAGCTGTGATTGCAGACCAGGGCAAAAATACGCGTTCAGTCGGAAAGGTAAAGGAGACTACTGACGAGTAGTCTACTTTAGCTGTCACGTGCTGTTGCTAACACAGCGATGACAGAGGCGACCACGATCCAGTAATCTACTCTATATTTTCCACGGTTAAAAATGAAAGTAGTCCATTAATGCCATCCACCCTTCAGTTGTTCATTTAAAATAATTCACTCACATGGATTACACATAAACAACAAACCCTATTTAATTGAGTAGGACATTGAAAAAACCCTCACATAGCTGAGAAATTTTTTCTGCATATACTCGTATGAACAAGCGTATTTTTTTATAACTGCGTTTTAAAATTAAAACAAGCGCTGGCATTCTTATATTTAATAAATAGAGTACACAGAGATATTTAAGGTATACCAACCTATTGATTGAGCTTCAAAAATATTAATTTATTTGGCCAAAATATATACACCAGAAGGAAGAGAGGCGGAACTTAGCCCCGTCTAACAACCAATCGCAGAGCAGCTTTAAAGGACGCTTAGGTAAAACTTTGCATAATTCAGCTAGCAAAGCAGGGCAAAAATACGTATTCGGCAGGAAAGGTAGAGGATACTACTGTCGAGTAGTCTACTTTAGCTGTCAAGTGCTGTCGCTGACACAGCGATGACACACTGGGCAACCTCGATCCAGTAGTATATTTTATGTTTTCGACGGGAACAAATGCAAGTAGTCCACTTATGATGTCTCCCCTCCAATTTGAATCTGAATCTTTATCACAATACGATTCGTTATCTAAATCTTAATCCGAATATAAATCTGTATCTGAATCTGAATCTGAAGCTAAATCTGAATCTGATTCTGAATTTGAATTTAAATCTGAATCTAAAACTGAATTTCAATCTGAATGTGAGTCTGAAGCTGAATGTGTATCTGAATCTAAATCTAAATGGTAATCTGAATCTGAATCTGAATTTGAATATGAATCTGAATCAATTGTGATATTCAATCTGAAACTAATCTGCATCTGAATCCAAATCAAATCCAATCGAATGAACTCGAATGGAAACGAATGAACTCAAACGGAATCTATTTGGATGAACTCAAATGAAATTAAATCAATAATTAAAATGAAATACAATCAAATGGACTCGAATGAAATCGCATCGAATGGACTTACATAATAATGAATCGAATTGAATGGAATCGAATGGAATCGATTCAAAGGAACTGGATTCGAATAGACTCGAATGGGAACGATTCGAATGAACTCGAACTGAATCGATTCGAATGATTTGGACTCAAATCGAATCGAATGGACTCAAATCTAATCGGCAAGACTCGAAAGAAATTAAAAAGAACAGAATTGAATCGAATCGAAAGGAATCGAATCGAATTGAATTTTCTTCAATGGAATTGAATCGAATAGTCTCGAATCAGAGCGAATACACTCGAATGGAATCCAATCGAATGATCTCGAATAAACTCAAATGAAATGATATATAACCAAATGGACATTATTAGAGTCGTATAGAATCAATTTTACCTGAATGGAATCATAACAAATTGTAAACACTCGGATGAGCTCTAGTCGAATGGTCTCGAATAGATTTAAATGAAATCGAATCCACTCGATTTTATCCGAAGTTACGTGAATCAAATCGAATGGATTCGAATTGAATCGAATCCAATCGAATGAACTCGAATGGAGTTTATTCAAATTAAATATACTAGAATGCAATTGCATGAAATCGAATGGACTCAAATTGAATGAACTACATGGAATTGAATCGAATGGACTCGAATGGAATCGAATGTACTTGAAAAGAATTCAATGAACTCGGATGAAATTGAATTGAATGTACTCAGATGAAATCAAATCGAATGGACTTCAATGGAATAGAATCGAACGGGCTCGAATGGATTTGCATCGAATCGATTTGAATAGAATCGAGTCGAATCAATTAAACCCGAAAATAATCGAGTCGAATCAAATGGACTCGAATGGAATTGAATTGAATGGAATCGACTCGAATGAACTCGAATGAGATTTAATCGAATTGAATGGACTCGAATAGAAACGATTTGAATGGACTCGAATTGAATCGAATTAGAATTGAATGGACTCGAATCGAATAGAATGAACTCAAATCTATGATGACTGGATAGACTCAAATGAAAGCGAAGGGATTCGAATCTAAACGAATCAAACGGATTTAAATCGAATCGAATGGACTGAAAAAGAAAGGAATTTAATCGGATGGACTTGAATGAGATCGAATGAACTCGAATGAAATCAAACCAAATGCACTCTAATCGAATGAGAGAAAATGGAATCGAATGAAATTGAATCGAATGCACCTTAATGTAATCGAATCGAATGAACTCGAATTCAATGGACTCGAATTGAATCGATCGTAATTGAATGGACTCGAATCGAATGAACTCGAATCAAACCGGATAGACTCGAATAGACTCGGATGGAATCGGATCGAATAGACTCGAATAGCATCAAATGGAACGAATCCAATCGAAAAGACACGATTGGAATCAAATTCAATGTATTTTATCCAACCATACTGTAATTAAATCAAATATACTCGAATAGAATGGAGTGGAATCGGATGGACTTTAATAGAATCAAATCGAATGGACTCAAATGGAATCGAATCGAATTGTGTGAACATGAATGGAATCGAATAGAATGAACTCGAACATAATAAATTTGAATTGAACCGAATATACTCGATTGAAAAGGAATCGAATGGTCTCGAACAAAATCGAATCGAATTTACTCGAACGGAATGGAGTCAAATAGACTCGAATGCCATCTTATCAATCAAATTGACTTGAATGAAATTGAATCTAACGAAATAGACGAATTGAATGTAGACGAATGGAATCAAATTGAATGGACTCGAATGGAATGGGATGAAATCAAACGAATTAGAATGAAAGCGAACCAAATGCTTCTGAATGAAATTGAGTCCAATCGAACGGAGTCGAATGGAATTGATTTAAATTGAATAGACTTCAATAGAATCGGATCAAATCGAATAAACAGGAGTGGAATCGAATCAACTAAATGGAATTGAATCGAATTAAATGAACTCCAATGGAATCGAACCAAATGGACTCGAATGGAATCGAATGAAATAGACTCAAATGGAATAGAATCGAAGAAGTCGAATTTAATCGAGGCGAATCGAGTGGACTCGAATTGAATAAAATGGGTTCGAACCAAATTGGATGAACTCGAATCGAAGCGAATCAAATCGAAGCGAATCAAATCGAACGGAATTGAATCAAATTGCATTGACTCGAATGAAATAGAATCGATTAGACTCTAACGCAACGGAATCGAATTAGAGGAATCGAATTGAATGATCTCAAATCGAATCGAATCAAATGGCACGAGTGAACTCGAATTGAATCGAATCCAATCGAATGGGCTCGAATGGAATCGATTCAAGTATAATAGACTAGAATGAAACTGAATCGAATCGAATGGACTCAAATTGAATGAACTGGAATGCAATCGATTCAAATGGAATCGATTCGAACGGACTCCAATCGAATGGGCTCTAATGAGAACGGATCGAATGGACTTGAATGGAATCTAATCTAATGGACTCGAACTGAATCGAGTCAAATGGAATGAACTAGAATTGAATCGGAAAAACTTGAATGTAGCCGAACAGACTCGAATGAAAACGAATGGAATTGAATCGAATCAAGTGGAATTGAATCGAATCGAAATTAATCGAACCAAATAGAATGAGCTTGAATGAAATTGAATCGAATGGTCTCGAACAGACTTAAATGAAATCGAATCCAATCGAATGGATACTACTGGAATCGGAAAATAACGATTTTACTCTATGGAATCGTATCGAATCGAATACACTCGAATAAAATCCAATCAAATGATCTCAAATAGACTCAAATGGAATAGAATCCAATCAATTTTAACCGAATGCAGTCGAATCGAATCGAATAGACTCGAATGAAATTAAACCAAAAGTACCCGAATCGAATCAAACGGGTTGGAATGGAATGGAATCGAAAGGGGTTTAACAGAATCGAATCGAACGGACTCGAACGGAATCAAATCACATCGGATAGCATTTACCCTAATGAAATGAAATCGAATATATACCCGAATAGAACCGAATCGAATTTACTAAAATGGAATATAGTCAAATCGAATGGACTTGAATGGAATCGAATCATACAATTCGAATGAACTCGAATCGTTTCGATTATACCGGAATGGACTAGAATTGAATCAAATAGACTCGAATGGAATCGAATCGAATTGACTAATGAAATCGGATTGAATGAACTTTAATTATAAGGAATCTGATCGCATAGACTCGAATTGGATTGAATCAAATCGAATGGATTTAAATGAACTCAAATTGAATGGACTCGAATGGGATAAAACCGAATCGAATTTACTCCAGTGAAAAGGAATCGAATAGACTCGAATGGAATCGAATTGTACTTACTCGAATGGAATGGAGTCAAATCAAATGTGGATGAATGGAATCGAATCTAATCGAAGCGACTTGAACATAATTGGATCGAATCGAATCGAATTGAATGGACTTGAATCGAATTAAATGGACTCGAATGAGGTCAAATCCAATCAAATAGACTGGAATGGAATCGATTCGAATGGAATCGAATTGAATCAAATGCACTTGATTGAAATTGAATCGAATGAAATCGTCCTGAATGAATCAAATCGAATAGACTCGAATGGAATTGATTCGAATACATTCGGATCAAATGAACTCGAAGAAGATTGAATCGAATTAAATGGACTCGAATGCAAATGATTTGAATGTACTCGAACTGAATCGATTCAAATGAAATGGCCTCGAATCGAATCGAAAGAACTCGAATCTAATCGGATAGACTCGAATGAAAACGATTTTAATCGCATCGAATCGAACGGAAATGAATCGAATCGAATAGAAAAAACTTGAATGGAATTGAATCGAATGGACTCGAATCAAGCAAATGGACATAAATGGTGTAAAACAGATTCAAATGGAATTTAATCTCATCGATTTTATCCCATTGTACTTGAAACGAATCGAATAAAATTTACTCAAATGGAATCGAATGAACTCGAATGAAATAGAGTCAAACAGAATCGAATCAAATCGAATTGACTTAAATAGAATCGAACCTACTCGAGGGAAATACAATCAAATGGACTCGAATGTAATCGAATCGAATCACACGGACTCGAAAGGAGTCAAAACATTTGAACCTAAATGAAATGAAATCGAAACAAATGTACTCTAATGGAGTGGAATCGAATGGCTCGAGTGGACTCGAATTGAATCGAATATAATCGAATGGAGTCACATCGAATAAATACGAAGTGAATAGACTAGAATTCAATTGAATCGAATCAAATAGACTCAAACTGAATGAACTGGAATGGAATCGAATGGAATGGACTCGTATGAAATCGGATAGAGTCAAATAGACTTGAATAAAATCGAATAGACTCCAGTAGAATCAAATTGAATGGACTCGAATGAAATCAAATAGATGGACTCGAATGGAATTGAATTAAATGGACTTAAGTGAATTTGCATCGAATCGGCTCTAATGGAATCTAGTCGAATAAATTCGACTCGAATATAATCGAGTCGAATCGGATGGACTCAAATGGAATCGATTCGAACGGACTAGGATGGAATCAAATGGACTTGAATAGAATCGAATCCAATTGAATGGACTCGAATGCGATCGAATGTAATCGAATGGAGTTGGAAAGAGTCTATTCGAATGAATTAGAATGAGATCCATTAGAGTCGAATGGACTCGTATGGAATCGATTCGAGTGGACTAGAATTGAATCCATTCTAATCGAATAAGTTCAAATCGAATGAAATCAAATGGAATCGATTCGAGTGGACTAGAAATGAATCCATTATAATCGAATAAGTTCAAATCGAATGAAATCAAATGGAATCGAATTGAATGGACTCAAATGGAATCGAATTGCATCTAATGGACTCGAATAGAATTGTTGAATCATCTCGAATGGAATCGAGATGAATCTTGTGGACTCGAATGGAATGAATGCGAATAGACTCGAATGAGACCGAATCGAATGGATTGAGATCGAATTGAATCGAATGAACTCCAAATAAATCGAATAAATTGGACTCAAATGGAATGGAATAGAACCGGAAGGATTTTATTAAAGTCGAATCGAATCGACTTGAATGGAATCGAATCAAATCGTTTGAACCCGAATGAAATCGAATCGAATGGATTCTAATGGAATCAAATTGAAAGGAATAAATTTGAACTGAATCGAATCGAATCAAAAGGACTCGAATAAATCGAATCGAATAGATTTCCCCCGAATGGATTCAATTTAGTTCGATTCAATAACATTCAGGTAAATTCAATTCGAATGGATACTTTTCGAGTTTATTTGATTCGAATCGATCACATTCAAGTGTTTTGGATATTTGATCTATACCATTCCAGTGAAGTCATTTTGATTCCATTTAAGTCCATTTGATTTCATTTCACTTGAGTAAATTCGATTCTATTCGAATCTATTCGATTCGATTTTATTCAAGCTCAAACGATTCGATTACATTCTATTAAATGCAATTCATTTGATTCCGTTCAATTCCATTCAATGTGACTCCATTCCATTCGAGTCTATTCGATTTCATTTGAGAAAATTTAATTACGTTCGAATCCTCTAAAGTTTATTCGATTCCTTTCGACTCCATTTGATATCATTCGATTAGAGTGCATTTGGTTCTATTTCACTGGAGTCCATTCAATTCGATTACATTTGACTTCATTCGATCCCATTCGAGTCGTTAGATTAGATTTCATTCCCTTCGAGTTTATTATATTCGAATCCATTCAAGTTCATCCAATTTCATTCAGGTATATTCGACTCTATTCGATTTTATTCGAGTCAATTTGATTCAATTCCACTCCGATTCATTCAGTTTGAGTCTATTCGATTCGATTCAATTCCATTCAAGTCCATTCAATTCGAATTGATTTTGTTCGAGTCCAGTCGATGGTATTCGATTCAATTCGAGCCTACTCGAGCTATTCTATTCGATTCCATTTGAGTGTCTTCAGATCCATTCCATACGGCTCTTTTAGATTCAATTAGATTCAATGCGAATAAATTCGACTCGATTCGATTTCAATCGAGCCCATTTGATTCGATTCCATTTGAGTCTATTCTATCTGATTCGTTTCGATACGAGTGCGTTCGATTTGAATGTATTTGAGTATATTTAATTCGATTCCATTAAAATCAATTCGATTCGATTTCAATTTAGTTCATTTGATTCCATACGATTTGAGTGCATTTCCATCGATATCATTCATTTCGATTCCCTTTGAATTCATTCGATTCCATTCAACTCCAATCGATTCCATTTCATTCGATTTTATTAATTTTGAATCCAACCGATTAGATTCAAATCTATTCTAATCAATTCGATTCGATTCAATTTTATTCCAGTTCATTCGATTTAATTCGATTCCAATCGATTCCATTCCATTGGATTCGATTACATTTCATTCTATTCGGGACTATTCGATTGGCTTACAATCTAGTCCATTCGAACCGATTCCATTTGGGTTCATTTGATTCGATTCCATTCGGGTGAAATCAATTTGATTTGATTCGAGTCCATTCGATTCGACTCCATTTGTGTTCAAACGATTCGATTCCATTCGAGTCTAATCGATTCGATTCTAATGAAATCTTTTCTGTTCTTTTCCATCCCATTAGAGTTCATTTGACTCGATTCGAGTTCACTGGAATCGATTCCATTCCATTGAATCCCGCTGCCGACATGGTTGACGCGGCTAGAAATACGGCATGGGACTTGGGTAAACAACCGAATAATTATCGAAGTAATTATCCGACCCAAGAATGTGCCAGAAGGTTCGTTCCTATAGCCTCATTCTATTCTATTCTATTCTATTCTATTCTATTCTATTCTATTCTATTCATGACTGTGAAAATGCAGCCATAGCCTATACAGACAGGAGGCCAACTATAGTATCCATACGACAAAGAAGAATGTTCAAAGTGCTTGAGTTATTTAATATAATATTCTGTCACCAGTCACAGCTGTAGAGTTTGTGTGATACTGACAAATGTGTTTGTCAGTATCAGTGTGTTTGTGACAAATGAAATGTTTATTCCTTCCTGCTCAATAGAGTCCTGGTTGCACAGTGAGACACAAAAAAGCATTCTATATGTATAGTCAATTCTTCATTTCGTTAACTGGTTTCTATTCACAGGAAAGGCTACATTCAGTATAGAATCTAGAAAAATGATTTCTGGTCTCCAGCAGCATTATGATGTGTTTAATGTAGGTGTAAAAGAGTTTCACACCACCAACGTTGGAAAGATAAGTTCCTTAGACAATGTTATATTTTAATTCAGTGTGCTCCAAGTGTATGATTTTTCTGCATAATACAGTGCTTGTTGCTAAATGCAGTTATCCATTTCTTTTCCATTTGTGATGCTGAACTGCAGCAGCTATGTGTGTTTCTAAGCATTACTCGTGCTTTGATGTGTCAATTATGGTAGTTCACTGTATTTTTGGTAATTAGTTTGCAGTGTAATTCCCTCTTGTGTAGAGGCACTGAGACATTTCTAACTGTGATGTATAAGAAATTTTTCTTCAACACTGAGGTTGGTAAACCTAAAGTCATTTATACTTGCATCTTCAGTTATGTGCTTTCCTTTCTAAAGGAATCATCTTTATGCTAGTGCTGTTTCAAAAGGAAATTATATTTCTGTGTACATGTGGGAGTAACTTGTTATTTGAACTGAAACTGTGAGGTTAATGCCATTACTCTAGTTCAGTGTATCTATTAGTGTTTTCAGTCAGCCTCAATGGCTAGTTTTTGTGTTCGAACTATATTCTAGTGTATGCATATTGAAAAGATAATCATGCGTGCCATCTCAGATGCCAGTATTATGTCAAATAGTATTTTAATTTTCAATTAAACAATTAGTTCTGTAAACTCAATTTGTGATTTGTTCTCATATCACGGCTTCAATAAACTCAACTTCCAACGACCTCATCATTTATCCTACGGGATACGCCTATGTCCCGGACATTAAAGCTGATATGAATTTATTTTTTATTGTTGAAATAACATTCACAGTATTTAGACCTGGATGACGGCTCATAACTCCAAATAATGTACAAAAAATTTGCTAGCCAGTGTGTAACACATCATTTTAGGTTACTACCGGGTCTTGGCGTAAGTTTCATCCCTGCCATGATTTATAATTTTAGTGTACAATTATATTAATCGTACATATGTGCAGCTATCAAAATCACTTAATATTATTTATACCGTCATATATTGTGTTAGTTATTATAATAAATATATATTATTGACCCAAATTTACATTCCACGCAATGAGCACATCAGGCATATTTTGTTACATGAATTTCAAAAGAGCAGTGTAGCAAGTGTAGCAGCAAGATCCCTCACGAACATATTCCGAAATAATTTGGTAACTGAAAGGAGTAGTAGTAGATGATTTCAACGTCTCAAAAAAAGCCTTTAGTCGTAAGGACGAGCTAAGAAAATAATGCTCCAAAAGACTCAGTTTTGAAGAACTGATTGCTGGCTGCCATTGATGATTGTTTCAAAACAACTAGAACAATGAGCAAGAAGTTTAACGTGATCTGTATGACCATATATCATGAAATGATAAGAATTGCTAAGGTCTCCAAGGCTGAAAAATGGGTTCCACACGATTTTTTCAGAGAACGTGTAAACGTGTGAACTGTTGCGTCTCACTACGTTATGTTCAATTTCAAACCCAATTCTTAGATACAGTCGTTCCTGGAGATGAGAAATGGATACTGTACAATTATGTTAAACCTTAAAGACAGTGGATCAGCTGTAATTCCAGCCTCATTCCACAGCCCCGATGTGGTCTGCAGCTGAAAAAAGTTCTGCGTGTGGCGGGACATAGCGGGAATTGTACATTATGAGCTGTTAGATGGCAATAAAACCATAATTTGCACAGTGTACTGCCAGAAGTTATGCTGTTTGAAGACTGTTCTAAAGGAAAAACGACTTTCGTCGGTAAACAGAAGAGAAGTGATCCTGCACCTTGACAATGTCAGACCCCACACGTCAAGAGGGACGAAGAATCTCATTGAACAATTTGGTTGGGAAGTTTTGATTCACCCATCATGTTCTCCCGATTTTGCTCCAACAGATTACCATCTCTTTAGAACCCTATAGAATCATCCTTCAGGACAAATGCTTACTTCAAGAGAAGAGGTTGAAATGAAGCCAGTTTAGTTTTTGAGTCAAAACCAAATGAATTCTAAGACAGAGGTATCAAAAAGCTTATAGCAAAGAGGAAAGATTTCATTAGTAACAATGGTTACTATGCTAATGATAAAATAAATCTAGGTTTCGCTGAATTTTCATTCCAACAAAAAATGGACAGAACTATCGTTCTAAAAATTGACCGAACTTTTCTTGTAACCTGATGCTTGGTGTTTAACTCTCGGCATAACATTTTTTTAAGATTATTTTATCGACTAGATTTATGCATGTTATTTCTTCTTGGTGAATTCAACAGCATGATCGACTGGTGAGCGAACCCGCTTGCGATGCGGGACGACGCGAGTTTGAGACTATTGCTCTGGTCTGTTTGTGCATGACCATTGGCGGATAGAATGATTTTACCGCCTGGGACTTCGGTACCGACCTAAGAATGGGCCAAAAGGCTCGTTCCTATCACCTCATTTTATTACTATTACTAAATGATCTTGCTAAAAATAGATAGTTAGTTGAATGCACTTTTGGTATACGAATCACAAATATATTGAAGCGGAATTTCTTCTTTGAAATTTAATATTTACTTTAATTTTCTACGCCATTAACAAATGATGCCAAGTTTCGTGTATGACTCTAGTATTATCAACTGGAACTCAAACGAATCAAAATGTTCATGTCCAATTCGAAACTCACATGGGTGATTTTGTTGAAGAAATTCAATTTAGGCCGCTTTTTGCATCACCAGCGTGGTCGACTGGTGAGCGAATCTGCTTGCAAGCGGAAAGACCCGGGTTCGAATCCCGCTGCCGACATGGTTGACACGGCTAGAAATACGGCATGGGACTTTGGTAAACAACCGAATAATTATCGAAGTAATTATCCGACCCAAGAATGGGCCAGAAGGTTCGTTCCTATAGCCTCATTCTATTCTATTCTATATACATGAAAAAATTTTATCAGCAGAAAATGTGAATGTTTCAATGTCGTACTCAATTAAACAGGGTTTGTTGCTTCTGTGTAATGAAGCATCAATTTTTATCGACAAGGTAATTCTATTGTTTACCTAATTTCGTCTGATACCTTTAAGTACTGTCTTACCGTCGTAAATTCCAGCGATAGTATTTTTAAACAAACCAGAAAAACTTCTTTGATAGTAACTATGGCAATGTTAACACTGGGATCTCAGCTAGAGGAAAACAAATACTAAAGCTATTAGTTTCCAAAAATGTTAGTGCATACAGAATGTAATACAACCCGATTAAATTTTGAAATTCTTGAATATTTTAGTATTTTTTGAGTACATCTATTATGATAAGTACTCCAATGATAGGGAAACGCTTTAAAATACATACTCTGACGTTACTTTAAGGTTCTGAGTTTAAAACAACTCAGAAATTCTGGTGACAGAAAGAACACCAATGAGTCGTTAAAAACCCCGTGGAGGTTGCATCTTGCTTGATTATTCACATTTGAGGTTCGACAAAAACAATAGCCTATTTTATTCAAAGCCTAACAATTTCAAAAATAGATTATGATTGCGTTCGTGAAAATACTTTCTAATGTGCAAGTGTCGAATGGCAAAAAAGTCGAATTGCTAATTCGAACTATTTTTGTGTGCATAGAGTCGAAAGGTGCTTGTGTATTACACGGCTAATTAAATTAATTACAACACAATAACTGGTCATGTTGAAAGCGTGCGAGCAGAAATAAATTATCATTGTATCTAATAAACTTATAACATGGGTATGTACAACAAAACAATTTGAATTACTCAGTACCTTATTATTTTATGCTTTCAAAATTTTCAATGTTGATATTGGAACCGAAAATATAAGATCTTCGAATTTGATCTATGGTTAATGATTGAAAGCGTATTGTTTAGCCAATTTATCTATAAAATTATATAGAAAGTAATAGTATAATTTACCACTATTACCTTCAGTTTGTTCCTTAACCATGATGTTACGTTAATCTCTAAGGGTTAAATTTCAAGACTCAACGATGAATTTCAACACTGAATGAGTATTAATTCTATTTTTCGCACTAACAGATATTAACTTGAAGGTTGTAGTAGGAAAGTTGGAATATGCACCATAAATGCCATTTTATGTGAGGATACTGATCAGTGAAATGTGTATCAAATGCAGGAGCATTATTTAGAACATGACTTTGTTGTCAAGATCATTCTGCAAATTGTGTCTCGACGGTGGGTAAAAAGAATAAATTGCATTACACGGTGAATGTATTTGTTTTTCGTGACACGAACTTTTTCATTGATGCACCTGATTACCTGTGAACTTTGTTCTCACCATTCATCAGTGGTTAAGTTTTATGAGCGATGCCTAGGAGCAGAGGTTTTATTTTGTTAGGTGCAGCAACATTATTGCTTAAAATCAGAGTTGATGTATTCTTACTCACTTGAAACCGAGGAAACTCATTTTCAGTTTTATATGAAAGCACTGGCAATTTCACCCAAAGCAGTTCTGACTCATCACTGGTGAAATATTGCTGATTTTTAAAATTTTTGGTAATAACTAAAATAGCGTAATTGCCCTATTAATATTAAGGCCGGTTACTTTGGGAATTCTATTAAATGTAGTTACCATTAATAACTGAACATTCACTCTCAATATTCTTTTCCACTTCCAGATGGTGGAATATGGACACAAATTTTTATGAAAATGTAACTCTATGGAACGTATTTCTCCTGGCCAAACGTCTCCATGTGTTCAGAAGTATTTCACTGTCGTGATAGCGTTGCAAGACAAACATTTCGTCATGCAATGTTTCAGGACACGTTTAGCAAATTTCTCGAGTTTTTAGCAGTTTCCTCTGCTTGACTGTTCAGCCGAAATGGGAAGTCGGACTAGACTAATAACTCGACGAAATGGTATACTACTGAGAATTCTATTCCCAATTTTCAATTTATAATCAGCAAAATTTCTCATTTAACTCATTTCACCTGTTGGCGCTTGTTTTTAAGGCTATTGTTACTAGTTGGAGAAATTATGTCAACAGTTAGAAATTTAAAACTTTTGAATACATGTGCTTTCTGCAAGTTATTCGTATTTTTCCTTCATAGAAAGTGTAGGGGAGGAGGAAAAATGTAATGAATAAATTTGCACGAAGGAAAACATCATTGCTCACAGGTATAATTGGCGTACGCGAAAATTATATTCTTATCATATAGTCGAAGTATACAGCATGCATTTATTAGAACCATTCAATCTGAGGACATGTTATTGAAGGGTTAAGATGAAAAAACAACTGGTATGCGTCTCTTTCATGCAATCCGCGCAGCGTACATTAGAAGGGTAAAAAACTACTGCTAACAACTACTGAATCACGATAAACTTCATTCAAAAAATACTTCGGCCAAGATGAACATATCACATTAACATTAATAATTAACTTATTTATATACTTGGCCACCCAACAGAGAAAACGTCATAACCGTCCATCATATACATGTATTTCTACATGATGAAACGCACATTTTACGTTCCAAGTTAAATCATAGTTTGTTATTGTTCAACTTATAATTATAAAAAATAATCCAACTGATGTCACAAGGAAAAGACAGGGCAAACAAAGAATATCAATGTGATTATAAAATTTACTGCGCTTTTAAGTGTTAATACCATAGGTGGATTTTACAACTTGATAAGGTAAATTTTATTATACAAAAAAACCAAGTCCCTATTATCGCCACAGTTTACACTGGCAAGGACCTCACCACCCATCCCAGGCAAACACACACGAACTCTAAAAAAGCTAACTAGGAAAAGTTTACCGAACAAACAGAACAACTTTTCGCAGCACTCAACACCTACCTCATAAATGACATAAATCAAACGGTAACAGAATTCAAGTCTATCATCACAAAAACTGACAAAAATCTCATTCCAAAAGGTAACAGAAAGCTCTATAACCAAAACTTTACACATGAAGTATATAGACTAATCAGAGAACGTAACAATCTCAGAAATACAACCACTTCGTATACCTACCAAACCACGCGACACATCAAGGATCTGAACGAACAAATCACGGGAAAAATTACTAAAAAGCAAATACAAAACTGGAAAAATTTCATCAAATCACTAGACCACAAGACAAACTCTAGCAAACTCTATAAAACTATTTTGAAACATAACAAATTCCAACACAAACGCCTCCCAAACACATGTATCAATCACCACTAATGTGAACATAAGACGGAAACAAGCAGACACACTCATACACCATTACGCTAGCATTAGCAAGGTACGCACCACAATCGCAGACAAGCCCATCCTCAGATTCAAACACAAATACTCTCTTGACAACAGCACTCCTCTCAGAAACCCCCAAGTAGTTTCACACACACATCTCAAACTAATAGCTTTGTTAAATTCTATCTTTGAGACATCAACTTCTTAATTTGTCTAAACGATTCATTTAATACGTCTATTAAGTGCATGCTTAACCTGAATTTGGTATATAGAAGAAATAAGTCACCAAAACGGGCTTTTTTAATTTCAACTATGAATAGCAGAAATAACTTGACTTTGATTATACACCAAACAAGTGTATTGGATATATTCCTTTTTAGGTTTCAATACAATATAATTCTGACTTGATGCGACACTTCACCTTTGTGAAATGAAACAGCATTGCGATGCAAATATTATACAAATTGTTGTTTTACGTGCATTTTACGCCTTGTTTAGACGATAAAAAATAAAGTAATGGAAGTTAGAATTTCTTCCAAAATACATGGCCGAATTTTCTCACCGCTACCGCAAAAAATTACATCAAAAAACTTCATAGAGATACAAAATCTTTAAAAAGATTTGTAGGCGCTCTTTCAAACACACATTTCGCGCGCCACTAAGATGTAAGTGAAGCCATGTCAACATGAAAAGAGCTACGTTCGTGTTGGAGTTTCAATGCACATGTACAAGTGCTCGTAGACATGTAAGTAGGATGTTCACACTCCGTGTGCATCAAGTACAGTTACACACAGAGCACAGGTGGCGTCGTGTAGTTCGGTTGCAGGGTTGCCGGCAACTGCTGGATTTTTCAGCCCCAATCTAGGTAAAACGTACTACTGAAATATGTATATAGTTATCTATGCATGGTATATATAATGAATTAATAAGAACCAGGCAGTGACACGTTGGAATTTCCGAGATGGTAACACCTTGCTTCGGAGCTACACACATTCAACCATTGTCTCCACTTGACTGCAAAATATATAAAGCACTAGATTTAGCTCTAAGCTTGAATGTGAGGGAAATTTCATTAAAACTAATATTAACTAATATTAAGCTGTTGACTATCAATGAAGATGAATATACATGCATTTTGGGCAGTTACGCTGCAATAATTACTGAAGTGGTGGATAAACTTGTTTAGTCGTAGAAACATAAACTCAGTCACATTTCGTCAAACGTTCAGTTCCGCACCCGCAAGCGTGGTTGAACATAGTTTCTGTTGCATAAGAATCTGATTGCTCTGTCAGACTGCTCTGTATGCCTTCGGTTAATATGTTCATTAATTAGGATGCCTTTCAGCATATTATTTTGTCATGTTAATTGTTAATTAATCTTAAATCATTAATATTATTCATTTTCCCCAACACGTTGAGTGCGATTGCCTAGCCTGTGCAAATCTTCACTTTGTACAGTCATTATCACTAGAAGGCACTCTAAAAATTACCGAACCTAACCTAAGTGGCCCACCGTTGGGGTGACTCCGCCACAGCACCTATCGCTGTATCGAGGGGTTTTGGAAAAAATTTAGGTCTTGTTTACATTACAATTACGCGGTAAATACATGCAATATAAATTCATACTAACCTACTTCTAAGAGTACTAACCGTACTACCGCTCTAGCTAGTCCCAGTGACGAGTGGGCCGAGATTGGATGATTTTTTTGTTAGATACGACTGTGTTCGGACTGGTGGCTTGGACACTGGCTAGGATTTCGAGTTGCGCCCGCTCACTTCTCCCTTTTGTCGTTCTGTACGTGATAGTGAGCCAGTGGTGGGCAGGCATTCGAACGCACGCGATTCACTTTCAATGTTTTCTTCCATATTTGCAGCTCGGCTAGGAGGAGACTGAGTCACCCCCCCCCTTTCAAGGGGGAAGGGGGAAGGTATGGGTAGTAATGACAGGGAAGATTGTGGGTTTCCACAAAAAAGTCAGGTCTGTATGCAATGGAGGTATAAACTTCACTCATTGCATGATTCATTGGGAGGTGCTAGAAACGACAAAAAATTAACGAGGAATTGTGTGCAGTGTGACAAGATTCAGTAAATATAATTAATTACATCAAAACCCGTGCTCCTAATACACTGCTGTTCACAAATTTGTGCAAAGAAATGGGTTCAAATTTTGAATCCCAGCTGCTTCAGACTGACATTCGATGGATTTTAAAAGATCGGGCTTTAAGAATACTGATCGCTTTAAAAAAATTAAGTCATGTTATTTTTATCTGGTAACGACTCATATATGGTGAAACATTTCAAAACAAAAATTGGCTTTCCAAACTTTGTTGTTTATCAGATATTCTTGACAAGCTTAATGACCTTAATATATCATTGCAAGGCGAAAATACAAATGTTTTTGCATTAATTTCGAAAATTAAAGCTTTCATGACGAAAGGTAATGTATGGTTGATGAATGTAAAACGCGATTCATTTAAGTTGTTTCCATGTCTGGAAGAGTTCATCACAGAAAACTAACTAAATTTTGAAATAATCAAATCAATTATTATCAATAATTTGGAGCCCTTAGGGGAAAATTTTAAAAGATATTTTCATCAAGAATCATACATGAGCCGATTTGATTGGATCCAAAATCCATTTGATACTGAAGTCGAAACAGTGTCATCTCACACTAGAGGCACAGGAAGAATTTGCAGAACTTTCTTGATTCTTCTCTAAAATCTATGTTTGCTAAAATAACTAAATTCGTTTTACGTTAGCATCAAATTTGAATATCCAAACTTGTCACGACTTGCAATGGATACTTTTCTAACTTTCGCGTCAACATATTTATGTGAAGGGGCTTTTTCGACATTAACTAATCTCAAAACAAAAGATTGATCTAGTTTAATAAATATTGAAAATGTATTTAAACCGACGTTAACAAAAATAGAGCTTAGATTTGACCTGTGTATGAAAATGCAAGCGCAGCAATCCCATTAATTAAATATAAGTGACATTATTTAATACCACTAATAGTATCTATAGATTTCTTGGGCCTACTGTATAAAATACACACATTTTAAATATTTTTTTGTACAGTATACCCGATTTCTTTATAAACATTAAATTCTTCTCCTGTATATATATTTTATTGTTTATTTTCTTAAAGTTAAAGGGTCATATAAAGGATAAGGATCACCACCAGCTTGGTCGACTGGTGAGCGAATATGCTTGCGAGCGGAAAGACCCGGGTTCGAATCCCGCTGCTGACATGGTTGACGCGGCTAGAAATACGGCATGGGACTTGGGTAAACAACCGAATAATTATCGAAGTAATTATCCGACCCAAGAATGGGCCTGAAGGTTCGTTCCTATAGCCTCATTCTATTCTATATAAAAATAAAATCTTTTAAAGGTGGTCGCGCCGGTGAAAAGTTTGAAGACTACTTTGTTAAATAACGGTCGGACAACAGTTTAAAGCTATTCCCTGAAAGGACCTTGGGGCTAGAATGGATTTTTCGACACTTGTAAATGAGTTTTCCGACTCTTGTGAATGGGGTCTTACTGACTACTGTGTATGGTCCAGTTCACAATTTTTATGACTAATAATCCTTGTCTTTTAATGTCCCATTTTGCCTCCTCACTGAGTCCATAAACACATGGCACATAGCCTCACGCACAGACCTGCAAAGTGTCGGTTATGCTCTACGAAGCTAAACATTCAGGTTTCGTCTTAAAGCGCAGCTAACTAAAGATCTAAAACAATCAGGGTAGCAGATGACAGGCTCCGCTCACTACGGAATCTCTTCAGTCTTCGCTTGCATACGCACGGTAGAGTGAAAAATTTAACCAGAGTCTGGAGACAATGGAAGATCACTAACACGGATGATAGGATACGCATAGAACGACGGATTGATAATAAAACTACTAAAACAACTGTATTACTGAAGTTAATAATTCACGAATGTTCCATAAAACAAGATTCCAAAACTAATGCTCATTTTATTTATTATTTCACTTGCATTATTTCGAAGAAAAAGTTTTGAACGTGGATTAAGTTTTGTCCATGCATTTGTACATTGGTGACAATAAACTGTTCACAGTCTTTGTTTTTTATATGATTCGTGTGAGCAATATAAAATGGGTATATACGGATAAATCGATTCATATTTTACGAAAAATGGAGGTGTTAGAGATAATGGATGGCATACCTGAAATTAGCACTTGAAATATACGTTGTAACAGCTCAAAAACTATCGCCACCGAAACAAGTGTTGGCCTGTGTATTTAGAGAATAATTTAGGCCATATAGACCAACCACTCACTTAAAATTCGCTTTCAAATTCTATATATACGACTTCAGCTGAATAAATTGAAAAATGATGTTGGAAATCCATTGTTTCACTTGAGATATCTTTGTTGAATTAATTTTGTATCTCCTAGAAGGTCATAGACAGCTTGAATGTGAGACATTTTTCCATTTGGCTTAAGATAAAGAAATTATGGGCCCTAAAATCATTGGTTGTCAGGAAATTTGAAGTAGGCACTTAAAAGTAGGCCAAGTTAGAACAGGAGGACTTATTTGATGCAAATCGCAGCCTAAGTTGAATTTCTTCAACAAAATCACGCACGTGAGTTTCGAATTGGACGTGAACAACTTGATTAATTTGATTTCCGGATGATAATACTAGAGTCATACACAAAACTTGGCATCATTTGTTAATGGCGTGGAAAATTCAGATGCAATAATAGCTGCAAAACTGCAAACTTTAAAACTACGAAACTTCAGAAATGCGATTTTGATTCAGAAACTGCGCCTCCAAAAATGTGCTTGTCGATGTGCAGCTGTTTTACCGCCGACAGCTTCTCAAAAGTAAACAAAGCAAAATTATGGAGCTCAGAAATCGTAGTACATATTTAGTTCTACAGAGTAAATCATTATCTACGGAACTTAAAACCAAAAAAAGATGTGCAATGAGGAAAGGAGCTGGTGTTACGAAGAAAAACGGTTAAGTATGGACAAGAAATTAAAAATTATTGAAAAGTTTGAAGCTGGAATGAAAGTAATGGCGATTTCTCGTGAAACTGGAGTTCCTGAATCCACCGTTAGACTCACTATTCAAAATAAAGATAAAATTGAGGGACATGTCAGACACGTACCTAATGCAGTATCGCAAGGTAGAAAAATTGCAAAGAAGAGATGATTGCTGTTTCTGAATCTATACTATACCAATGGGTTCAAAGCCAAAGAGAAACTGACGTACAACTGAGTCAACACCTTATTCAGACAAAAGCTTTGCCTCACAGAAGCTAACGTTCCTGAAGAATATTTAGAAATGGAAAGCAGGATTACTGAAGGGAATGATAATTGCAGATCATTAGCTGAGTTTAATGAACTTGCAACTAAACTTGAGGAGAAGGCATCAGAAGTAGAAAGGGATCAAAAGAGGCTAAAATCATTCCAGCGATCTATTGACGCACTAATGAGCTATTATAGATAAGAATAAATAGCTTATCTACACATTTTACATTATTTACATTTGCATTTATACAAATTAACTATGTAACTGTATCCGAGAGATGTATAATTTCAGTTAAATCTACTTTCATATCACGTTTGTAAAAATATATAACTTTATATTGCAACATCTACACTTTATATATTCAATAGGTTCACATATACAATGAAAGTATTATGATTTTTGATTATCTTAAACGCAAATTCAGTCGTTTTAGAACAAGAAATTTCTGAAAACTCTAGCAATTTGCATTGGTGTACGTAAATAACAGAGTTACGGTGTTTTCAATTTTTCTGTAATTATAAATAAGTTTCACCTGCACTCAGTTTTATTTGATGTGTCTTCAAAACTGCAGTGCTTTCAAAACTGCGCAGCAATTTCGGAACGAGTTATCGCAGTTTTGCAGGTATTACTGTAAATTTTAGATTTCAAGAAGAAATTAGGGTTCAATATATTTGTGATTCGTATACCAAGAGTGTATACAACTAATTATCTATTTCTAGCAAGATCATTTAGTAATAGTAATAGAATGATGCGATAGGAACGAGCCTTTTGGCCATTTTTTAGGTCGGTACCCAAGTTTCTAGCCGTAAAATCATTCTATCCGCCAATGGTCATGCCCAAAAAAACCAGGGTAGTAGTCTCGAACTTGAGTCTTTCTCATCGCAAACGGATTTAATCTCTAGTCGACCATGAAGATGCTTGAGTCGGGATGAAATAACAAGCATAAAAGTAGTCAATAAAAGAATCTCAAAAAAATGTTATGCCGCGAGTTGAACGTCATGTATCACGTGGAGACGAAAGTTCAGTTAATTTTTGGAACAAAAGTTTTGTCCATTTTTTGGTTAGAATGAAAATTCAGCAAAACGAAGATTTATTTCATCATGGGCATAGTCACCATTGTCACTAATGACTTCTTTCCACCTTTGCTTCAGCTTTTTTGCTGCCTCTGTCATAGAATTCATTTGGTTTTGACTCAAAAAATAAACTGGCTTAATTTCAACGTCTTCTCTTGATGTATGCATTTGTCCAGAAGGATGATTCTGTAGGCGATTAAAGAGATCTTAATCTGTTGGAGTAAGATCGAGAGAACATGGTGGGTGAATCAAAACTTCACAACCAAAATTTTTAATGAGATTCTTCGTTTCTCTTGAAGTGTGGGGTCTGGCATTGTCATGTTACTGGATTAGTACTCCTCTTCTGTTTACCGACGAAGGACGTTTTTTTTGAAGAGTCTTCGAACGGCATAGCATTTGACAGTACACTGCGCAAGTTATGGTTTGATTGCCACCTAACAGCTCATAATGAACAATTCCCTTTTTGTCCCGCCACACGCAGAAATTTTTTCAGCTGCAGACTACGTCGAGGCTGTGGAATAAGGTTGGAATTACGGCCGAGCTACTGTCTTTTACGTTTAAAATAATTGTACGGTATCCATTTCTCATCTCCAGTAACGGTTATATCTATGAATTGGGTTTGAAATTGAACATAACGACTAAGACAACAGTTCACAAGTTGTTGGAAATTGTTCACTGAGAGATAGGTGTGAAATCTATTTTCCTGCCTTGGAGACTAGTAATTCTTATAATTTTATGATATATGGTCATGAAGCTTACGTTAAACTTCTTATTCATTGTTCTAATTGTTTTGAAAGAATCATCAATGGCAGCCAGCAATGAGTTCTTCAAAACTGAGTCTTTTTGAGCATTATTTTCTTAGCTCGTCCTTAAGACTAAAGGCTTCCTTTTTGAAACGTGAAATCATCTTCTACAACTCCTTTCGGTTGCCAATTGATTTCCGTATGTGTTCGTGAGCGATCTTGCTGCTGGACTTGCTGCATTGCCCTTTTGAAATTCATGTAGCAAAATATGCCTGATGTGCTCATTGTTTGGAGTGTAAATTTGGGTTAATAATATGTATTATAATATTTATCACAAAACCTGAAAGTGTAAATAATATTTAAGTGATTTTGATATCCACACATATATACAATTAATATAATCGTACAGTAAAATTATAAATCAAGAAACGGATGAAACTAACGTTAAGACCCGATAGTAACCTAAAATGAAGTATTACAAACTGTAAAGCAATTTTTTTGTATATTATTTACAGTTATGAGCCGTCCCCTAGGTCTATGTACTCTAAATGTTACTTCAACAGTAACAAATAAATTCATATCAGCTTTATTATTATAGATTTTATTTTCAGTTAATTTTTAAACCTCAAGATTAGTCAAATGCAAGTTCTACGAGATTGTTTACAATGATTTTATTTTACAAAAACACAATAACAAAAAATAATTTGAATGTTTTGAGCTCGATATTAGTAGTCAGAAATTTTCATTTGTTACCCAGAAAAAAAAGGATGATGCACAATTTTCTTCGCCGAAAACACTAACCAATCACAAGTCACAATGAAAACTCCAACCAATCACATTAGTTCTCTTATTCAGACTTGATAAACTGAGAGTAGTCCATTTCACCTGGGCAGCATTGCTGCAGCCTTGGTACTGGAGAACAAGAATACAGGAAGTAGTCTAGTTCACCTCGACGTCAATGCGACATGATCATACGAGAAGACTAGACTGGAGGACAATAGTCTACTCTTGCTCGACAATCCCTGGTTTTTAGCAAATATGTCGAGTAGGCTACTAATGCTGTCCACCCTTGGATTCGAACGTGATTAGGGGCAATTTTTCATAAACGCATAGATCTTTGAAAAAACATGGAATGCGATGTACTTTTTGATACCTTCAACAATCCGGACCTAAAATAGAAGATTTTCGCTATAGGTTTTGGTATAATGCCAATTGAACTTATCTACACCTAGAAGTGGCGTGATCTGTGTGTTTTCGACCATTCTGCACTTCATTCAATGACAATGTGAAAAACCTCGTGAACTCTTCAGTGAATTCATGCAAATCATGGATTTAAAACTGGAAATCCATATTAGTCTGCTGTATCGAGTATATCAGCCGAAATAACATCGAATTGAGATTTACTCTACGCCGAGAGTAACGATTCCAACATGGGTAGGGGTAATTTTACAAATTAGCATAAATCTTTGATTAATCATGGTATACAATACATTTTTGCATACCTTCAACAAATCAGACCAAAAATAGAAGATTTTCGCTATAGCATTTCGTATAATGCCAATTGAAGTTATTGATACCTAGATGTGGCATATTCTAAGTGTTTTCGGAATTCTGCATTTCATTCAATGACAATGTGAAGTCCTCCTGAATTTTGCAGTGAATTCATGCAAACCTCAGATCTAAAACTGGAAGTCCATATAAGTGCGCTGTATCGAGTATATCTACCGAAACAACATCGAATTGTGATTTACTCTGCGCCTAGAATAGCGATTACAACGTGAGTAGGGGTAATTTTTCAAATTCGTTTAAATCTTTGATAAAACATGGTATACGATGTACTTTTGTATACCTCCAACAAATCAGACACAAAATAAAATATTTTCGCTATAAGATTTGCTATAATGCGAATTGAATTTATCGATACCTAGATGTGGCATATTCTATGTGTTTCGGAATTCTGCATTTCATTCAATGACAATGTGAAAAACGTCGAGGATTCTGCAGTGAATTCATGTAAACCACGGATCTGAAAGTGGAAGTTCATGTTAGGGTGTTGTATCGAGTAAATCTGCGAAACAACATCAAATTGAAATTTACTCCTCGCCTAGAATAGCAATTCGAACGTAGGTAAGGGCAATTTTTCAAATTCGCATAAATCTTTGAAAATACAGAGTATGCGATGTACTTTTGCATACCTTCAAAAAATCAGACACTCAATAAAAGGTTTTTGCTATACGTTTTTGTATAATACCAATTGAAGTTATTGATACCTAGAGGTAACATAATCTATGTGTTTTCGGCAACCCTGCACTTCATTCGATGACATTATGAAAAACGTCGTGTATTCTGCAGTGAATTCATGCAAACCACGGATTTGAAACTGGAAATCTTTGCTAGTGTGTTGTATCGAGTATATCTGGCGAAACAATATCGAATTGAGATTTACTTTGCTCCTAGAATAGCGATTCGAACGTGAGTAGGGGCAACTTTTAAAATTTGCATACATATTTGATGAAGCTTTGTATGGGATGTACTTCTGCATACCTTCAACAAATTAGACCTAAAATAAAAAAATTGTCGTTATACGTTTTCGTATAATGCCAATTGAAGGGTGGAAAGCATTAGCTGACTAGAATAGAATAGAATAGAATGAGGCTATAGGAACGAACCTTCTGGCCCTTTCTTGGGTCAGATAATTACTTCGATAATTATTCGGTCGTTTTACCCAAGTCCCATGCCGTATTTATAGCGGCGTCAACCATGTCGGCAGCGGGATTCGAACCCTGGTCTTTCCGCTCGCAAGCAGATTCGCTCACCAGTCCACCAAGCTGGTGATACCAGTCGACCAAGCTGGTGATAGTCGACCAAGCTGGTGATTACTCGACACATATGCCAGCAAACTACTCGACACATATGCCAAAAACCAGGGATTGTCGAGCAAGAGTAGACTATTGTCCTCTAGTCTAATCTTCTCGTATGATCATGTCGCGTTGGCGTTGAGGTGAAATAGACTACTTGCAGTAGTCCAGTTCACCAATTCCAAGGCTGCAGCAATGCTGCCCAGGTGAAGTGGACTACTCTTAGTTTACCAAGTCCGTATAAGAGAACTAATGTGATTGGTAGGAGTTTTCGTTGTGACTTGTGATTGGTTGGTGTTTTCGTCGAAGAAAATTGTGCACCTTTTTTTGTGGGTCACAAATGTAAATTTCTGACTATTAATATCGAGCTCAAAACATTTAAATTATTTTTGTTTCGTTTTTTTGTAAAATAAAGTCATTGTAAACAAACTCGTACAACGTACATCTGACTAATCTTTAGGTTTGAAAATTAACTGAAAATAAAGTATATGATGTTCAATGAGATATGAATATATTTGTTACTGTTGAAATAACACTTACAGTATATAGACCTGGGAGATGGCTCATAACAGCAAAAAATATCCAAAATCTTGCTTTACAGTTTGTCATACATCATTTTAGGTTACTATCGGGTCTTAACGTAAGTTTTATCCGTTTCTTGATTTATAATTTTAGTGTACGATTATATTATTCGTATATACGTGCGGCTATCAAAATCACTTAAATATTATTTACAATCTCAGACTTTGTGATAAATATTATAATAAATATACGTTATTGACCCAAATTTACACTCCAAGCAGTGAGCACATCAGGCATATTTTGCTACATGAATTTCAAAAGGGCATTGCAGCAAGTCCAGCAGCAAGATCGCTCACGAACACGTACGGAAATCAATTGGCAACCGAAAGGAGTTGTAGAAGATGATTTCATGTTTCAAAAATGAAGCCTTTAGTCTTAAGGACGAGCTAAGAAAATAATGCTCAAAGAGACTCAGTTTTGAAGAACTTATCGCTGGCTGCCATTGATGATTCTTTCAAAACAACTAGAACAATGAGCAAGAAGTTTAACGTGAGCTGTATGACCATATATCATGAAATGATAAGAATTGCTTAAGTCTTCAAGGCTGGAAAATGGATTCCACACGATCTATCAGAGAACAATTTCCAACAACGTCTGAACTGTTGTTTTATTACGTTATGTTCAATTTAAAACCCAATTCTTAGATATAATCGTTACTGGAGATGAGAAATGGATACCGTACAATTGTATTACGCGTAAAAGACTGTGGCTCGGCCATGATTCTAACCTTATTTCACAGCCTCGACGTAGTCTGCAGCTGAAAAAATTTCTGCGTGTGGCGGAACATAAAGAGAATTGTTCATTATGAACTGTTAGGGGGCAGTCAAACCATATCTTGTGCAGTGTACTACCAGAAGCTGCGCCGTTTGAAAACTGTTCTAAAGGAAAAACGACCTTCGTCGGTAAACAGAAGAGAAGTGATCCTGCACCACGAGAATGACAGACCCCACTCTTCAAGAGGGACGAAGAATCTCATGGAACAAATCTGTTGATAAGTTTTGATTTACCCTCCATGTTCTCTCGATCTTGTTCCTACCGATTAAAATCTCTTTAATCGCCTACAGAATCGTCCATCTGGACAAATACTTACATCAAGAGAAGAGGTTGAAATGAAGCCAGTTTAATTTTTGAGTCAAAACCAAATGAATTCTATGACAGAGGCATCAAAAAGCTTGTAGAAAGGTGGAAAGATGTCATTAGTGACAATGGCAACAATGCCAATGATAAAATAAATCTTGGTTTCACTGAATTTTCATTTCAACCAAAAAATGGACCGAACTTTCGTTCCAAAAATTGGCTAAATTTTCGTTGCAACCTGAAACTTGGTGTTCAACTCGTGGCATAATTTTTTTCGAGATTCTTTTATCGACTACTTTTATTCGTGTTATTTCTTCCCGTAACGTAGATCAACATGGCCGACTGGTGAACGGGTCTGCTTCCGATGAGAAAGACGCGAGTTCGAGACTCTATTGCCCTGGTCTTTTTGTGCGTGACCATTGGCGGATAAAATGATTTTATCGCCAGGGACTTTGGTACCGATCTAAGAAAGGGCTAAAAGGTTCCGTCCTACTGCATCATTCTATTACTGTTTCTAAATAATCATGCTAGAAATAGATAATTAGTTGTATACAATCTTGGTATACGACTCACAAATATACTGAAACCTAATTTCTTCTTTGAAATCTAAAATTTACTTGAATTTTCCACGCCGTTAACAAATGATGCCAAGTTTCGTGTATGACTCTATTATTATTAACCGGAATTTATACGAATCAAGTTGTTCACGCCCAATTCGAAACTCATTTTCGTGTTTTTGTTGAAGAAATTCAACTTAGGCTGCTATTTGCATCAAATAACTCTTCATGTTTTAACTTAGGCTAGTTTTAAGTGCCTACTTCAAATTACCATACAACCAATGATTTTAGAGACCATAATTTCTTTATCTTAGGCCAAATGGAAAAATGTTTCACGTTCAAGCTGTAACTATGACCTTTTAGGAGATACAAAATTTATTCAACGAAAATATCTCATGTGAAACAATGGATATCCAACGTCATTTTTCAATTTATTCGGCTTAAATCGTAAATATAGAATATAAGAGGAAATTTTAAGTAAGTGGTTGCTCTATACGGCCTAAATTATTCACTCAATACACAGACTAACACTTGTTTCGTTGGCGATAGTTTTTATGATAAACGTGTTATAACGTATATTTCGTGTACTAATTTCATGTATGCCTTTCATTTTCTCTAAAATATCAATTTTCGCGAAACATGCATCGATTTATCCGCATTAACCCATTTTATGTTGCGCATACGAATCATATAATAAAGCAAAGACTGTAAACAGTTTATTGTACCAAATATACAAATGCAGGGAACAAAACCTAATACACTTTCAAAACTTTTTCTTCAAAACAATGCAAGTAAAACCATAAATAAAATTATCATTAGTTTCGGAATCTTGTTTTATGGAACATTCATAAATTATTAACTTCGGTAATACAGTTGTTTTATTAGTTCCATTATCAATCTTTCGTCCTATGCGTATCCCATCGCCCGTGATAGCGATCTACCATTGTTTGTCTCAAGACTCTGGTGAAATATTTCACCCTGCTGTGCGCATGCAAGCTGAGACTGCTACCCTCCCCCTGCTATGCCTGTCCTCTGCTACCCTGATTTTTTAGATCTTTAGTTAGCTGCGCTTGAAGACGAAACCTGAATGTTTAGGTTTGTAGCTGCAATATACCGACACTTAGCAGGTCTGTGCGTGAGGCTATGTGCCAGGGGTTTATGGACTAGGTACGGAGCAAAATGGGACATTAAAATAGAAGGGTTATGAGACTTAAAAATTGTGAGAAGAACCATACACAACATCAGGAAGACCCCATGCACATGAGTCGGAAAACTCATTTCCAAGTGTCGAAAAATCCATTCTAGCCCCAAGGTCCTATCAGGAAATGGCTTTAAACTGTTGTCCGACCGTTATTTAACCCAGTAGTCTTCAAACTTTTAACCGGCGCGATCACCTATAAAATATTCTATTTTTGTACGACCCTTTAACTTCAAGAAAATAAAGAATGAAAAATATAAGTATAAGAGAAAAATTTGATGTTTATAAAGAAATCGGGTATACTGTACAAGAAAAACAGCTAAAATGTGTGTATTTTCTATAGTAGACCCAAGAAGTCTGTAGATACTATTAGTGGCAATAAATAATGTCACTTGTATTTAATTAATGGGATTGATGCGAGAAGAAGAGAAGAGCAAGAAGAAGAAGAGAAGAGTGTCGCGTGAACGTAGTCTGTCAACATTCCAAAAGCTTCCGAAATTTCGTGTAAAAATTCACTGTTATATAGATATAGAGCGTGCAGATAGAGCTGACAGTTAGAGCCTGTGTTGCGGCCGATAATTCCCTGTAAAGTCTATACATAAAATAGTGAAATCTCTGCGTTTTTTCTGTGTCCCACGCAGGCTTAAAGTAATTCCTCAAAACCAACCCTGTGTTATTCCATGCAAAATAACTGTAATCTGCAACCGTACGCCATAAATTCCAAAGAAATCTTGACAAACGGTAAATTAACAATAAAGCAGGTTGAAAAATAGCTCATCCTTCTGAACTTATATAAATTAACTGAAATCGGCTGGCTTGCTCTCCAATTACTTAAAGAAACAGCCGTAGTAATTAACAAACCCCTAGCACAGATATTCTCGCTCTTCCCCGTCGTGTGTTTGCCTGACGCGGTGGTTGTGGTGGAACGTTCTGAGTTTGTGAAAGTACATTTGTTGAACTGAAAAAATACCAGAGGTTTGATCTATTGCACTAATTGATAGTTGTTGATAGACAGTTTGGCTTCATTGATTTTTTCGGCAGTTTGGCTTGATTGACGGTTTAGCTGGTGTGGTTTGGCTTGACTGATTTAGCTAGATTGACTGTTTTAACTTAGTTGAAAGTTTGTGGCTTGAGTGACTCCTAATAGATATGAGGAGAATACAGGAAGTTGTGCTCTGTTGTAGTTACTTCTAGGTGAGAGCAAATTAGCTCTACTAAATTCGGACACAGAATGGCTGGTGGTAAGTCTAAGAAGGCAGGATCTCGTAGCATGATTGAGTGCAGGACGTGTAAGATGTGGGTGGATTTGGAGTCATGCAAGGGTTTGACTGAGATGAATGAAAGTGAGAGGAAGAAATTAGTGTTTGATTGCTGGAAGTGTATGGTGGATGAAAGAGTGAAAATGGCTAATGTAAACATGAAGAAGGAGGAGGAGATTAAAAGGCTGAAGGCAGAGGTTGTGTCTCTCAGAAGAGTTAAAGGATGAAAGGAAGCTGAAAGGAGGAGAAGATGTGAGGAGTAAAAGGAAAGTGGATGGTGAGGTAAGTGATGGTGTCAGGCGTGTAAGTGAAAGAGATGAACGGAGCAGAGTAAATAAGAAGGGGAATGGTCCCTGGACAAAAGTGAATGGAAGGAGGATGATCGAGAATAATGATATAAATGAAAATGAACAGAATAGAATAAATGAGAATATGCATGGTCCTTGGGTAAAAGTAGGTGAAAGGAGGAAAAATGAGATGGATGCAATGAATGGTGAGAATGAGAGAGACAGAAAAATGCGAGGTAGAGTGAGGCCAGTGCTAAGAATATGTGGGGATAGCATGGTCAAGAATGTGGATAGGTATGTAAGGATGAGTGGAAGCAGTGGATGCACAAGTTTGAGAGGAAAAGGAGTAAAAGAAATTTGTGGGTATGCTGAAAAGGTAATTGACGACATGAATGAAGGCATGGTGATTGTACAAGGAGGTGGAAATGGACTGCTTCAGAATGGAAGGGAAGCAACAGTGAATGCAATTATGAAAGTGGTTGAAAGAGCGCGAAAGAAGAATGTGAGAGTGGCTGTCACAAGTTTGTTGAGAAGACCAGTATGTAATGAGGAGTATGAACGGTTGCGCAAAGAGGTGAATAGAGATTTACATGAGAAGATACTTGTAATGAAAGCGGAGAGTATACTGACGTGTGAAGTCGGCTCTAGTTTCCTGGATATGGATGATATGATCCAGGCTGGATGTTTCTTCGGAGATGGGGTCCACCATTCGCAAGAAGGGGGAGACAAAGCTCTCCCAGAGATTCAATCGCTGGATCAGGGCCACTCATCTCCTCATCGAAGGTAGAATGGACTGAAAGAAAGTTGATGAAAAAAGAATGGATGAATGTACTGGAAATGTTGTGAAGTTTGGATGCATAAATGTGCGTGGATGGAAGGTAGGAAAGTTTGATGACCTGGTAGAAGAATTTGAAAAGGGAAAACTAGACTGTGTAGGTGTAGTAGAGACTCAGATGCGAGATAGGGTGAGGTTGGTGTGTAAGGAAAATAAATATCAAATGATAGGTAAAGGTCGTGTTAAGTGGCAGAAGAAAGGGGGAGGAGTAGGACTGATTGTAAAGAATGCTTTAAATTGGAAATTGGAAGAAATTTGTGTTGGAAATGAACTTGAGAGTGAAGATATTTTGGTAATGAGATGTGAAAAAGTGCAAGCAAATAAATGCATCTTCCTAGTTGTGTGTTATATGACAACCACGGGACCACTAGCGCAGGAAGAGAATGTGAAGAAGTATACCGCACTGGAAAGAGTAGTGCAAGAATTTAGCAGTTTCCCAGTGATTCTAATGGGAGACATGAATGGCCATATTGGTACACTTGGAGAGAAAGTAAATGAAAATGGTCATAAAATGATTGATTTCTGTGAAGGAAATGAGTTTGAAAATTTGAATGTCACAATAGAAAATGGTTTGCATACATAGGAGAGTAAGGAAGGGAAAGCAGCAATTGACTATGTGTTAGTGAATCATGAAGCAAGACAGCATGTCAGAGAAATGTATGTGGATGAAAATGAATTTGATGTTGATACTGATCACCGAATGCTTGTTCTTAAGTACAAATGGGGTGGAAAAGAGGTTATGCAAGAAATGAGCAGTGTAAAGGAAAAGTGGTGTTTGAAAGCCGCAAATTGGGAAGAATTTGATAAAGATCTTGGAAGACATGTATGGAATAGAAATGGGAATGTAAATGACATGAACAAAGAGATGGCAAAAATGTTGTATGCCACAGCAGAGCAGATAATTGGGAGAGTAAAGTGTAGAAGATTTACTGGAAAAGCCAAGTGGTTTACAAGAGAGATAAAAGTGGAGCGAATGAGAAGAAATATTTTGAATAAAAACAACGCCAAATGCGAAAATTCTTTGAAAGACATAGGATTGCAGAAGTATAATGGCAAGGTGCATGGGATGAATACAAAGCTCAGCAAAAGAAGGTAAAAAATTGATATATGAGGCTAGAGTGAAAGATGAGAGACAAAAAGTTGAAAATCTCAGAAACAAGGGTCCAGATGGAATTAAAGAGTGGTGTAATTTCATACAAGGTAATAACAGAAGTAATGAAGTTAAAATCCATGAATTAGTAGTTGATGGAAGCGAAGTGAGTGATCACAAATAAATGGTGAAAGCAGTTGTGGACTTTTGGGAAGACATTGGTGGTATGAATGAGCCTTTGATAGATGAAGAACCAGTAACTCTTCAGATTGGGGAGTATGATATAAAAATAGAAGATGAAATTACATGTGTGGAGATTGAAACATTTTTTAAAAGGTGAAAAATGGGAAGGCAAGTGGCCCTGATGAAATTCCATATGAGTTCTATAAGCATAGTGGTATGAGTAAAATAGAAATGTTGAGATATCTGTTTGTTGAGATATGGAAGAGTGAAAAAGTCCCAGATGAGTGGAATAAATGGAATGTAGTTTTATTGCATAAGGGTGGACATATGGATATGAAAGAACTAAAAAATTATAGACCTATTGCTCTGGCTGACACGGTAAGTAAGATTTTTTGTGGAATCCTAAATGAAAGGATGAAACGTGTGGTAGAAGAACAAGGAGTAATGAGGGAAGAACAGAATGGTTTTAGGAGAGATAGACGTGGTGAAGATAATTTGTTTGTGGTAAGTGAAGTAATTGAAAGAAAGAGGAAGGAAAATAAAAAGGTATATCTTGCATTTTTGGATATTGAGAAGGCATATGATAGAGTAGACCGTAGGAGGTTGCTAGACATTCTAGGAAAAATTGGTTTTAGTGAGAAGATAGTGAACATAGTGAAAAGTTTTTATGAGAATACGTGTGCAGTATACAGGCTGTGAAATTTAGTGACGGGACAGGTGAGGAGTGTAAGGGGAGTGAGACAGGATTGTACCCTGTCTCCCTTACTGTTTGGCCTCTATACAGAAGAATTAGCAGTACGCCTGAGAATGAGTGGTTTTGGACTGAAAGTTGGAGAGGAGAAACTGAGTTGTTTGCTGTATGCTGATGATATTGTTGTGGTTAGTGAATCAAAGCAGGAACTGCAAATGATGTTGGAGATATTGGATGGATACAGTAGAGATTTCAAGGTGAAATTTGGAGGAGATAAAAGTAAAGTCATGGTTATAAATGGTGATGAGACTGACAGAGATAGAGAGTGGAATATTGGAGAAGTTAAGATAGGCAGAACTAAGGAATATAAGTACCTGGGATGTATGTTGAGTGAAGATGGATGTGCAATTGCAAAAGGTGAGAAAGTGGTAAAAGCTATGCAGTGGTGGGGAAGGCTAAGTAGTGTGGCCAAATATAGAGCAAATAAGTATGAATGTGTCAGAGAAATTTGGAAGTATGTTGCAGTACCTAGCATAATGTTTGGCATGAATGTTATGGCATGGAATGGAGGAGACCTTGAAAAGTTGGAGGTGCTGCAGAATAGGGTAGGGCGTTTGGCATTAGGCGTCCCGAAATAGACGGCTGCAGAAGCTCTTAGAGGGGACCTAGGGTGGAGTCTGTTTTCTGAAAGAATGGTAAAGGCTGTGTTGAATTATAAGGTGAGAATTGAGCGAATGGAGAATAAAAGATGGGTTAAACGAATCTTTGAATGGAATCTGAGTGAAAGTCTTTGGGAAAAAATTTGCTGGGGGCATGCAAGAAAACTGAAGATTCAGAAGACAGTTTTTGTTAGAATTGGAAGAACTATGGACGATTGGTTGT
>VCRD01004986.1:0-15240 GCA_006783055.1 Trinorchestia longiramus
AAGTGGCTTGGTTGGTGTGAAGTGGCTTGGTTGGTGTGAAGTGGCTTGGTTGGTGTGAAGTGGCTTGGTTGGTGTGAAGTGGCTTGGTTGGTGTTAAGCGGCTTAATCGATGTGAAGCGGCTTAGTCAATGTGAAGCGGTTTGTGAGATCTAAAACAGCATAGCTAGTCGCCATGTAGCTTCGCTCTTCTGAAGCGTTTAGATTGGACAGATATATGTATACCAGCTGGTCTGAAGGGACTGTGTTGAAACTTGTCTGATTTGGAGAACCTAGGTTGTTTTGAAGTGAACTGGAAACTCGTTCAGTACAGCTAATTCAGTCAGTCAGTAAAGGGCTTTTCCTCCATCAAAGATACTTCATCATTTCGAACCTTAAAAACCAATGTTGTTACACAGCCTATGTACCAACTTTATTGGAAATACGTTTTTCTTTTTTCATCAAAGATACTGTCAGTCTTTCAATGACAAAGGTAGCCGGGGTTGTGGGAAAGAAATTGTATTAATTACTCCTGTTGGTCGGATACACTTTATGTACAGTCGAAAAAATATTCTGGCTTTTAGTGTTTTTAAGACAATTCGTTTTCTGATTGTGATAAAAATGCCTCGAGAGTGCTGAATCTAGTGCATACGCTGCTACTATTGAGATCCAGTTAAATAAGAAAACTAGTGTATACGCTGCTAATATTCGGATCCCGTTATCTAACAAAACTAGTGCATACACTGTTTTTTTTAGATCCTGTTAATATTGTGTTAATAACTCCATCGTTTCCACCAAAAAACAGTTGTAGGATTTCCAAGACAACTAGCTGTAACAATAGGAAAATGAAAAATGAAACAAAACATTTTAAATGGTAACCGGAGTCGTAAAAAGTACGAATTAACAAGCAAAGAGTAAACAGATGCCTTGCAAGCCGTGGTAGAAAGATTCAATAATCATTTTCAAATATTTAGTATATATCAATGAAAGCGCATCTTTTTATTAAATGAATGTTTTTCCTTATTTCTTGTACTTCCTTTAACACATTCATTGCGGTATGACCCACCGGTGGGTCACTCAGGTTCTGTAATTTGTTCAAAGCTTTCTAGTGACTGTATGTACAAAGTAAGGGTTTGCACCGGCTAGGCAACAGCACCTAACGTGTTAAAAAATACTGTATAATATTGAAACAATCATGAATGAGTTAAATTTCAAGAATTTTTTCCTTTGTACCAAGTGTTCCAGACCAGCTTCAGAAGTTGTAAGCACCAACTGTTTCTGACCAGAAGGAGCGCTTTGTTTTATTTACCTAATTATTTGGCTGAATACAAATTTCAATTGTTGCATAAGTAATTACGAGAGATAACAAACTTGTCTCTTCTTAAATTTAGTTCTTGTTTTGAGGGCATCAGTAAATGCTTCCATTTCAACTAAATGTAATATTTTCAGACCAAAGATTTATTTTATTTGTTTATGAAAGTGTTTCGAAAAACTGAAGAGTGAAAATATGTGTGGTGTGCGACTTACATCAAAAAAATCAGAGTGCGCCTCAACATACCGAGGAAAACTTTCATTTTAATCGGCCAGCGCTCTTCAAAATTGGCAAATATTTGCTCTGGCCAACACAAACAAACCAACGCCCGACCTCTCGAATAAAACTTAGCCGACCTCACAAACTCTTATCATCCGTTTATGAAAATGAGAGGAAGAGCAAACAGGGACTTTAATATACCCAATTAGATGGCTTTAAAGACCAAGATAACGGTGGAGAAAAGTTTTGGTAGTTTGAAATGTTCATTGGTCATATCGCGTCAATATTTTTGGATGTTTATTCACTGGTAAACCACATGATGGCGAGAACATAAATTTCAGAATGCCGTTTGAATCTATGGCCATTTGCAAACACTTACCAACTAGGGTTGAAGAAGCAGAGTTGTTGCCTGCAAGTGAATTTTTAGACGGCGGAAAACCTGGTAAAAAAGAAACGGTTCTTTGACGGCCTTTAGTAATTCTGGCAAGAAAAAGAGCGTCTGCCAGCAGTAACTTCTAGGTTTTATAGCCTTTGTATACAATTTTTATTTTATTTTGCTCCATGTTAACCAGTAAAACGGAGGGAACTCACATCAAAAAGACATCAAACCCGAAAAACGTGGTTGATCACCAACAGGAGCGGATGTAAACTTTTAGTCGGAATTTATTCTAGAGGTCGTAACTTGTTGAAAGAAATGAAATGCGGAACATGATCGCTCTCACTACATCCTGGCTTATCTACGACACATCACGGCAATAATTTTATTGACTCAGACTTTAATACAGACAAATGACTCTGTCTGGACTGGTTGAAAGGAAATTAAGCAGAAAAAAAGCACAGCGGCGTGGAGTTCAGAAGGCCTAGTTACAGCGCAGGCTCGACCGCAGCCTTACATTTTTACGACCGAAATCAAGCCGGGAACTCACTGGTGATTGCAGCTTGTTTCTGCAGACTTTAATTCCTAGACAGACTTAAGAGCGGCGCCTGTCATGTACGTCAGTCTGGGGCTTGAACTTCAGGACGAGGGCCCCCTCGAGAACACTAGTGTTGAAACTCGCAATACTACAGTCTTGTCTCTTAGGTAACACTTGTGTAGGATACAGGAACTTAGAACATTACAGACTTGTTGCTTAGTGAACACTTGCACAAGAACTCACAATACTACAGTCTTGTTGCTTAGTGAACACTTGTGCAAGAACTCACAATGCTACAGTCTTGTTGCTTAGTGAACACTTGCGCAGGAACTTACAATAGAACAGTTCTGGTGCTCTAAGGCGTACTTACACATTACTGCATGACTCTGCAAAATTGTAGTTTCAAGCGAAAAATGTTTTAGATAGCATCGTATACCAGTTAATTTTATGAGTAAAGATTTTTTTAAATGCTTTTTTGTCTCAAACAATAGAACAAACTTTGATTTAAAATTTCAAGCTAATAGACCTCGTTTTTTCCAGCTTCGAATATGAATTTGCAAATTTGATCTAACAAAACGTAAGCTTTCTTTTAATGTATTATTTTTGACTTGGCTTCAGAGATGGCCGGCAGCAGCTGCATCAAGTGTAAGGTCGGTAGCTGCGAGTCCTGCGAGTTTATCGTTGCAAGAAGCTTTCAGTAGCAATAGAGGAAAATAACAAAACTTGTAGTACTAATAGAAATATTACTAAAATAAAGCATTTCATCCTAACGCAATAGCTATAATATAATAAATCAGAAATAATGATATTGATGATTATTCATAGGAGTAATAAAAAACATTTCAATAGATTTTTATTAACAACAGTTGAAGTTCGAATAATTCTATTCCAGTGATGATGGCCATAAAAAATAAATACTGCAACGAAATAGTGCTAATAAAAAATTCCTGCGAGCGAACAACAGTCTTTATTGCATCCGATTTTCCATTGTCCACGCCAAACTTCTGACTTGCCTCGCAGTTTTTAGGCGCAGAAAAAAAACGAAGTTTCGAGCAAGATCTGGTCTGTGAGCAGAATACCCTATAAAATCCCACAATGGAACCTTGCAATAGTTTCTCCGGCTCCGAGTGAATGGAGGACAATTTTGTGGTACTGGGCTACGTACATTTATATTCACACTCGCAGGCTCGTAGTAAAAGGTTTGAGGCAAAGTACTTAAATACTTAGTATTTAAATTACTGAATACCCACTAAATATTCATTATTTTTGAGGATTGGAAGACGTGGGGAGACTGAGTTTCGTCACATGGGGCATCGATCAAATCCTTGAAAAATTTAATGAACGATGATGAAGAGTATTATGAACGCATTGATGGAACATAGATAAGCCTTATGTGCTTAGGAGTGAAAATGAGTTGGAATTCAAGAAGAGGTTTCTTACTTCAACTTTGGCCAGTCTTCGTAACGTAACCCGCGCTAACATGGAGTGTTGAATTGACACTTGACTCACCGAGGTGATGTACTCGCAAATGTGTGCATATACAGGTTGCGGTAACCTGACTTTCTTTTTTCAAAGCATTTTGCTTTGAAAAAATGAAGTTATGTCGTCGTACCCTGTATTAGAAGGCCAGCAGGCCTCTGGTATAATTTATTTTGTGTCTGGCCTCACACGTGCGTCTCTTACTCAAGGATGAGAGCAAGAAATTTTTTGCTATGCAGCACCTAGGACTAACCATTGAAAGCTGCTGGGCCTAACTCCGTGGACCACAAGGTGACACATTCACTTGGAATTTCCTGTGTGGGTACAACTTTCCATTTAACTCCATTTTTCTGGCCTACATTAACTATCTAGTTCCACCATGCACCTACATCTCTTCCATTCTGCGTTCAACCTTTGATATTATTCCATTTTTCTCGCCCAGCATTCGTTATCATCACCATTCCCTGTTGTTACCTTCACATGCACCGCTTTATTATGCGTAACCTTCGATATTGCTACATTTCTGTAGCCTTCTTTCGTTCCGACACCACGTTTCTCCATTAGTAAGCGGAGACTGAGCTGAATTCAAAGCAGCATTTTTCATTGCGTTAGAGTGCCACTGGCAGTCGATTACATCAGCGGATTTCAATGTTTCGGACAGCCAAATCCGACTCTTTGATCCATGCAATTCGCTTACAATATTTTATTCCTTCTATTCAGTGATAGTTCTAATATACACTGCTGTAAGGTAATTGCACTCCAGTTGGTGAGATATTTTGAATCTCCTCTCATATTACAAATGAAAATAATAGTTTTAGGCCTCTTTTATAAGGCTGACCACTTTCCAGAACATCCAGCAACTCTCCTCAGAGATCTTTTCTCGTCAATTATGCTTTTGTAACCTGAGTTATACTCAGTGATTTATATTCTAGATAATATTCCTACTAATGGAGAGCAGCAACTCATAGATTAATATAAAGATTTTCAACCGAATGACGTAAATGTCAATAACATGTATTGTGTTTGATTAGAATTATTATCAGAGCAGAAGAGTTTTGCTGCTGAGAAAAATTTGAATAGAGTCTTGGCCTTGGTGTTCAGTTTCGAAACATGGTCGATGCGCCTTACATACGCCTAATAAATGTTATCATGGAAACATTTCAGCAAAAAGGTAGAGTTCTCTCCTAGTTTGAACCTAACTTTGCGTGTTGAGATCTCACTTTTTTGTGGAACTACATGATTTAAAGTGAATATATGTCACCAAAAATAAACGTCAGCAGAGTTTATCTAGCTTCAAGTATTCATCAGCTTAAGTATAGCGAAATAAGTACGACAGAGCTGACTTTTCAGATTTCGATGATGCGTTCCATTTTATCTGTGTAATGAGTTTTCAAATTATAAAAAAATCGAAGAATATGTAGGAGTAAAAGGCTCAGAGTTCGCCGACGTGTACTTCCGCATCTAGACTTGTGCATCAGATTCAGCAAGCAATCTCTAATTGAGGCTGTTCAAGCCACAGTTCAGGTGCCCAGGAAGATCACTCGCATTAATATGGAGGACGAGAATCTTTCTCAATAAAGTGCACTCTTCAGAACTGAAATCTATTACGCTGGTCGACCAGGTCCCCAGGAAAGATCAACTGATGGAATTGGAGATGCGAAGGGTGTTTTAAAACTCCAGTTAGGGCAAGCCTGAGCCAAACTTTGAAGTTTAGGAGCATATGAGAGAAGTTCTCCACATGACCAGCATACTTAGCAGTGTTTTCTTCTTGAACTCCGTGCATAATCAGACCGTAAAAAGAGGTGTGTGAATTTCTTCCAAAGCGCTACGAGTGTCTGCTCCATTATACCCACTGTGCAGGTGGTGTTTCAAATTCCAGGACTTAGTAAAAAAATATACCTAAACTTTTTTCCCTGGCGCAAAAAAGTAGTCGCTGAAATGAGAGAAAAGCATATTAATTACAGAAAGCGAGAGTTTGGAAGAACTGAGAAACTTTCCCAGTTCTTCCAAAATTCTAAACCTGCATGACATTTGGATTCATGAATTTGAAGCTCTAAAATGATTATGATATAACTCAATCGTCCAGGATGAAAAATTAATCAGCATCTTATGCAAGTAAAAGCCAAAGCAAATGGAAAACTAGATGATTTCTTTGTTTCTATTACAATCACAAAATAGTATTCTAAGGTATTTAGTGTTTGAGATACAACCGATAACCAGTAAATCCAAGATTTACCCACAATGCAGTATTGAATTCACTCCATTATATCAGGTTATCTCATCAGCTCTAACAGGGTTTTAATAAAGAGAACAAGTGATATTATGTATCCGTATATTTAATATACGGATATTATATATTATGTATATAAATATCCGTATATACTATACGCATTATGTAGCAATTATTATGGAAAACTTCTTTCCATTTACTTATAAGCTTTTTACTTTCATTGATGAAAAATTCGTTCACGTTCGAAAAGACAAACTCTGATATATGAGTTTCGATTTCCTCATTTCTTTTGAGAGTTAATCTATTCACGTTGTTCTGTAAACAATGGAAGATATGGTAGTTTGAAGAAGAGAGCTCAAGAAAATAAAGCGGATGAGTAATGTTCTTTCTGCAGTATGAGGTCTTGCATTGTCCTGGTGAATGAGCACCCGTTCTCGACTCACTAAAACAGTTTTTTCCTTCAAGTGGCGTCCAAACGCTCTAACTGTTGATAGTAGACTTGAACAATGATCATTCTATTGGTTGGTTGCAACTCAAAGTGGATGATTCCTTTTCAGTCACACAAAAAAATATAACCTTTTTCGCATGAAGTTACATTTAGATCATGGTTGGGTGGTATCTCTCGTACCAGCACTTTGATAAAAGATTAATTTTCATCACTGGTTATAAGTTTACCGAAAAAGGGTGAGATGAGTTTACGAGAATGAAGTGAAGAACAGATATCATCTCGGGATTTGCAGTTTGAATTCGACAATTCTTCAGGCACCCATGTTTAGAATTTTGGAACTTTACGAAGCTGTTGAAGATGACTGTGAACAGCTGCATGGTTTGATACAAGCTTCCTTGCTAATTCTTCAACTGATACTGCAGGATTTTTTAACACGTTGAGTGCGATACGACCCACCGGTGGGTCACTTAGGTTAGGTTCTGTAATTTTTTCCAATTCTTTTAGTGCCTATGTGTACAAAGTAAAGATTTGCACCGGCTGGACAATCGCAACAAACGTGTTAAGTGATGCCACAAGAAGCTTTCCATCAAAATCAACTGGACATCCTGCTCGGGCTTCATCTTTTGGGCTAAACTTTCCATATTTGAATCTGATAAACAATTTTCTGCAAGTTCTTTCATACAGGCACTGTTCTCTATAAGCTGAGTGAATATTTCTAGTTGTTTTTGCACCTGATTTCCTTTTGCCAAACTCATAAACCATTATCTACCTCAAATCGTCATTAGATACTTTCATGTTTTAATGGAAATATGTAAGTGGTGAAATATGTTGAAATATATTCATACGTAAATTCTGATTCAAATACGTTACGTATATTAAATCTATAATGTATCTGAATTCATTGAAACATTTCTTGATCTCAGTTGACATTACAAAATTTTGTTAAATTTCAAATAAATCAAAATCGGACAAAACTTATGGAGTAACCTGATACTTCACGCGGAAACATTCACGTTTACTGAACGAAAATTTTGCATTCTGTGAGAAACCCTGAAAATGTTCTCAATGAATGTTGCAGTGAAAAATCAATTGTGATATACTAGAAAAAGTAACTTCGCTGCTATAGAACATACTGAGCAAATATTCGGGAAGTCGTGTTTTTTTTAACTTTTCAATTATATAACTTAGATGAACAAAGCGGGTTTTCAGTTGCATTAGGCAATGATTTTCTCAGATGTATTCTGAAAGAACTGGATGGCTACCATGTTTAGACCTCTTAAAAAATTTAGGTGGCGAATTCAAACAAGTGTTTTCAATAAAAATCACTGGCGTAAGCACTAGTTTTCTAGTTACTCGTCATATTTTTTCAAGAACAAGCCAATGGAAATAATGGCTAATCGGTCATTTATGACTAATTCATGTCCACTAATTTAGGCACCTGCTTTAAAGTCTTGAACAATTTATTATTATTTGAATAAATTATTAACAAATCAGGATTTGTAAGATGGTCTGTATTAGAAAAATAATCATTATATCAATGGAGTTCCAAGGCATATGAAAAGATAAGGCAACACCAAAAATTCAGTTAGTTTCAGAAAATGAAAGCAAAATTGTGTGTAGGAGCAACTTTTCCAGTATTCGAAGAAAACCTGTGTGCAATTTTAGTTTCCATTTTAAGCATTAACTATTATAATTTTCCTTTAAAAGACGTGACACCCAAACGCACGACGTTTGTGGATCGCCTCATGTTGCATTCGTAATTTTCTTACAAAAGTATCGGAGTGAAGGCAAACCTGGTGCCAACCATACGTAGGTGAACCTTCTTCATGCAGTGCTGACGCAGTGGTGTCCTGTTTCTGTTGAAAAGAACGATTTGAATACTTTATGCCCATGTTTTATTAACGAAATCTGGCCAGCAGGCCGCGTAACATTAATTTGATGGAAAAGTACATACTATGACATTTTTCCTGAGTTCCATTTGTGTTATAATGTTCACTTATTACTAAAGTGCAGTGGCAGAAAGCGTTATGGATTCACAAAACATGAATTTTAGGGTTAAGTATAAATTATTGATTCATTTCTAATCTATTTTGATTAAAGGTGAAGCATACCTTTCATTAACCTAGCATGTTAAACAATTGTGCTCCACAAAATCCATTTAAAAATTCAAGCAAGGCAGTAGTCGAAAACATCAAATAAGTGTAACAAGAAGAAATTTTTCTGTTGGTAAGATCCAGTAACGTAAGTAATTGGATCTAAACGACAAGTAAAAATGGAAGAAATACCGAATCATATTGGATCTTGAATAGCTAGGACAATGTTGTAGAAACGTTCGTAAGCTACGGAAGTTAATTGCTGATATTTTTTTAAACAACGTTCAGTGGTACTTATATTATTTTGTCCTCTATGTACTGTGTTACAACAATTTACGGCTAACAGCATCGGAAAATTATCAATATTCACTGTTACTGATGCAATATTTTCTCTTAACACGTTTCCTACGAATGCGTAGCCCGTTTAAATCTTTACTTTGTACACATAATCACTAAAGACTTGGGAAAAAATTACAGAACCTAACCTAAGTGACCCACCGGTGGGTACCATCGCAGGAAACGTGTTAAGAGCACTACGAGAAGAAAAAGTATCATTTCTTCGGCCCAAAATCACGCTGTGAAACGTAAACATGTAGTGGATGTCGTAATTTCAAGAAAAGTCCTAATATATTAATTTGACAATGTGAACGGAAAAGACATGATAAAAAATCTCCAGCAGGTACACAGTGTGCTATTCACCTGGAGACAATGTTCAGTGTGTACTTTCACATCGATATTTACTGGAATCAACATGTCTCTTGTACATGAATAGTTAGGTATTACATTTTATGTTTTGATGGTTGCAGCAATTTGTGTTAATAAGGAAATGTGAAGGAATTAGGTAAGACGGTCGTTTTTTGTTATTTTATCAATTATATTCCTGCACATGAAGTATACGTTTCATTTTAACAAAGTTTAGAATGAAAAGATGGGATGGGCCCGACAGGTTCACCAGCGTCAGTCAAGACACAGACGCCTGCAAGTGCATGTGACATAAACAATAATGATGATTCAATATCTTAATTTGTATTCATGTTGAAACTGGCAGCTAAGCAGGCACTAATTAGGTCATTTAAGTGAGCAATTAATTTTTCCAACGATAATGAGAGCCATCTGTCACAATTGGTGGAGTGGAGAGGTGTGTGGGGCGGCACCGGGAGAAGAAGTCGATATACATATACTGTAATGATTGAAAAGTGGAGACAGATGCTGAAATATCGGAAAACAAAGGTAGAGATAACATAAAATTTTCCAGCTGGTGGACACAACTGCTGTAACATCGGAAAATATATGAAACAAATTATTAAGTAACATTGATTGAAGTAGTTGGAGTAAAGAATGGAAAGTGAAAATGGTGTGGTGTAGTCTGGAATTGAGGAAGTAAAAACAGGCAGAGGAATGAACACACTTTGAACAAATGAATTCGAGGGATGACAGAGAGATAAAACGACTATACATCGATTGGAAAACACCTACAAATCATGAAACATTTGAATGAGGCATGAAATAATAAGAATAAAATAGTCGTGGAAGATGAATAGTCGTGTCTTGTTAATAGTTGTTCACTTAAAGTAAGTTCGATATCACCAATGGAAAGACCTGGAAGTAGAAATATGAGGATAAATAATATACGAGAGCAAGTAAAACGAATAGGGTTAGACACGAACGTTCAAGCAAAATATTACTAGAACCCAGCCCTCGCTCTATTTGTTTTGTACACAGCTAAGTCTTTGGGTTTGAGGGTGAATTTTGGGAGAAAAATAAACGTTTTATATTTGAAATGTACTAAAAGTATCGTTAAAATGTGACGGAATTAGGAGACACAAGTTATATATGTCCCGAGAGAATTGTTAGAGATAAAGAGCTGCTGGCATTTGAATTTTTATGATACCTATCAGGTTGTTGCAAAAGTTGTTGCGATTTTATGATATTATTTTTTATTTGATATTATTATCATGTATATTTCTATTGCTGATTTATAATATCATGAGTAATTTAAACCTCTTTCTTTCAGACTATTAAGAAATCATTCATATTTTGCTGCATTATTTGCACTTATGTTCAACCAACTAAAGAACAAATCAGACATGATTTGCTGTACAAGTTTCATAGTTTCAGTGTAAGTGCTGCAGCACAAAAAGGTTAAAGTGCATATGGAAATGATGCTGTGAAGGAGAGAACTTGCAGAGGGTGGTTTTCCCGTTTTCGTCAAGGAAATTTCAACTTGGTGGACGAGGTTATAGGTGGTCGGCCAAAAAAGCTTGATTTGGAGTTGTTGGAAGCCGCTGTTACTGAAAATTCGACAGTAACCTCGAGGGAACTGGTTAACCAATTTGATGTAACCCATACAACCGTGGTACGTCAACTGAAATAAATGGGAAAGGTTTCAGTATTCGGAAAAGGGGGTCCGCGCGAACTGTCTCCTGAGAACCAACAGCGCGACAGACCAAAGTTCTCCAAGAAGAACTTGATTGGGAGGTTTTACCCCATCCAACATATTCTCCCAACCTCGTCCCTTGTGATAATCGCTTATTTCAAGGATTACAGAACCATTTAAATGGCATTAGGTTGACATCACAGGAAGAGATTAAAAATGATATAGATTCATATTTCGCATCAAAACCTTAAGAATTTTACAAACGAGGCATATATAAACTTGTTGATAGATGGAATCGGGTCATAGAAGCCCAAGGATGTTTTTGTTATGAATAAATTATTTGAAAATAACTATTTTTTCATTCTCAAAATTGAGCTTACAAATCGGCAAAAACTTTTGCACCAACCTGATATAAAGAAACATTGACGAACATCGGGTCATAAAAACAAGTCAAGCACCTGCGTTGATAGAAGGAAGACCGAGACGGGTAAAATGTTGGTTTGCAGCTCTGGGGTACGAATTAGGTTTGTGCTCAATACTAATTGAAGTTGTAAAAGCCATGATTCTAAATATATGCTGATGAGCGATAGAGGGGAATAAGACAAAGAAGCTGCTTTTCCTTGTTTTACATTATTTCGAGAGATAGTAACAAAGGCTGAAAAACCTGATTCTATGAATGCGAGGGTGTGGTTCCCTAACTAAGCTGTAGACACAGACAGCCAGCTTCGCTGATATAGTTATTGCCTTCAAAGGGCTAATCACATCACCAGTCGGCAGGAATGGAGATTCTGTATTTCACAAAAAAGATAAAAAGGCATTTCATCAGATACCTTTAAGCGTACCATCGTGGTATTTAACTCAACGCTTAAGTACAAGATGAACACAACATAATGTACACTAGAAACACGTTTACTTTTGTGCGCATTCAATTAGTGTTGATTATAGATGTTGTTATTGGCATTAGAAAGTTTTTATCCCATGAAATTACTAAACATATTCAGCCAATAAAGAAGGCATTAAAAGTTGATGGTACAGTAATATTACAAAAATTTCAGAAGATTAATATTCATTTGAATGTTGCCCACCTAAAGTTTATTAAACAAAAATTTGACCTGTTTTGTATTTCACTTCATGATACAAGTTTTTTTTTAAATTCACATCAATCTCCCTCTCTCATTTTATTCTATAATTTTCTGAAGGTAATATTCTAAATGCGAAAAGAAAATTGCAACAATGTCGAAAATACACAATGCAAAAGCTGCTGAAATTCTTCGAAATGAAGTTGGTGACGTGAACAAGGTACAATTTCTTGAGTGGCATTAAGTTTTTGGCCTCCGGAGATGGCGTTTTCGCTTCAGAACAGCAGAACGCGCGGATGGACCTTATTAGATCACAAATACACCGCACGACTCGCAATGTTATTACGATCAAACCCGAAGACGCAGGCAACCATGAAGAAAGAAAAATTGCTTTAGTTTCTAAGCGAAGATCGTGCTTCAAGTTAAAACTTTACGAAGCAATAGACAAAGTGCCTTGCAAGATATCAAATAGGTTAGACAAACACATTTAAAATTTAGACTGAGTTAGCACTGAGCACATGAGGTAACATAAATGTAATTTTAGCTTAATCCCTTTGTGTGGTCAGCGGTACCTGGAGAAAGTAGATAGGTTTTATGTACGACGGGAAGTAAGTGCCATGATAGGAAATGGTGTAACAACGTATTCGACGAATAGAAGTCATTGAGGCTATTCATTGTCGTTAAGTATGCGGTTGTGAGTAAAGTGAATGATAAGAATTCTTACTGAAGTTTTCAGTTAACGGAGTGTGCGGGAATGGTTAGGAATTGAGTCATTAACTTTTTGCCAATGACGATATATAAAAAATATATCTCTACGAGTAATTCCTAATATTAGTAACTTGATTTGAATGGGAAGCAAGGAAAATAAATTAACAACGGAATAGGTATTCTAGTGATGCAGCAAGTCGTAGGAGAAACATGTAACATGAAAACGTGCTGGGTGCGATAACATAGCTTTCTTTTTTCATAGCTTTGAAAAAAGTTATTAGATATTCCCGGAAGCAATAACTTGGCAACTAATGCATCTGTCTGAACTGAGGTCGAAATGAGAGCATTGAGGAAATTAAATCCTGATCGAAATCTTAGTTGAAGTGAGCAGCGATGGATCAAACCTTCATTCATCCTCGTGAATGACGAACTGAAAGAGAAAAAAACCTCTTACGGCTCTCTGGTGAATATTGGCAGTGAATTCGGCACCTCATATGAGTTGCGATCGACTTGGAACTCCTATGAAAAGCATTGGAATTCTCTGTGCTCAGCATTGGCGCTTGGCGCGCATTCTGAAGACTTAAAAAATTGAGAGATCTAATCAAGGCGCTGAATGATGGGAGGCTCGGTGAATGGCAGGGTCAGGAGCTGGCCAGGGCAAGAGATACGAGCGTCAAAAAACGCAACTTTGGCTTAAAATGACTGAACCTCTCAAAGACCGCGATGTCGCACTTCAGTGCCTCCTGTTATTAGGGACTGATAGTCATGTGAGCAAGTTGTGCATGGCTACGTCTCCTGTACACGGCAATATCAGGCTGCACCTGACATTGCTCATGGCAACGCCACGGTGCACACGTCAACATCGGTTTACGTACAGCAATATCATGATGCGTATGAAATTGCCAAGTAGCCCATGGCAACGTCAAGTTGCACATAATTTGTTTTATTTTAGGTGTTTTTCGATTCTAGGTTTTTTATTTGTTGACCGAGTTTTATACTGCATGGTCCACAGCAAAGGCTTGAAGAAACTAATAAATTTCAATGAAAATGAATGGTTTTCACTAGCAATTATTTTTGAGAAATTGTGATTATCTGTTTGGTGGAGCAGCCTGGTCACACATTACACCTCATTCACTGAACGCAGTACGTGCTTTACTCAATGCTTGCAGTGCACAGTATATACAACCATTTGCATGCACAGCACACAATGTACGCAACACATACAATATATTCTACGGGGAATTCACTGTATGCAGTAAACACTGTCTGCACTCTACACAGTATGCATCGTACACAGTCTGTACTGCGTTCAGCATGTACAGCGCTGTAAAAGCACATACTAAACATAATGATTTACTGGACCACATTAACTATGCTAACGACATCAATTGAGTGCATCAACAGTCCCTGAGTTGTCTTACGCGGGCATCGTGATGAATTACCATAAATTAATTCAATTTATAATGGCTTCATAGTCATCTGAATGAATTAGCATAAATTAGTGTAATTTATGGCAACTTCATGGTCATAGCATGGACTGTCATCAAAATGTCATGGTTTTGTCACTAAGATAACATTAATATTGAAACTATGGATGTGGACATCAGCAGAACAAGTGAAAAGTTTTCGAACAAGCGTTGCATATTGTCATTAGCTGGCCACTAGCTCGCTATATCCAATTTCCTATATGTATACTAATGAAAACATAGAATTTATTTTTAAAAACTGTTTTGCATCTTAACACGTTGCCTCCGATTGCCTGATTGGTGTAAAACTTCACTTTGTATGCATAGTCACTGGAAGGATCTGAAAAAATTACAGAACCTAACCTAAGTGGTACACACACGTACCACTTCGGAGTCAACGTGTTAAAGAAGTTGATTCTTATAAAAATTATTTTGAGCAAGTCTTAGGTCTACAACATAAGTTGAATGTGATAATGTGATACTTATGGGCTTTATTTTGATAGATAGCATCCTCATTGGCTTTAGTAATAATAGTAGGTGCATCTTCTTAATTGGTACTCCACCATTCGAGATCCACCGCATTAATTCCATTAACGCAATGCACGAGGTGCTCATGTACAACACACCGATGAATTTTTGTACCTTGTGGGTACAAAAAAATGAGGTACAAACTGTATACCTACAAGCATGTGAGATGGAATAAAATATTCTTCACGCATAAAATATCTTTATAGATAATTATATTTTCCACTATCAGAATCACAGACTACAGTGATAGTATGACCATGGTGATCCAGACTACAGTGGTAGTATGACCATGGTGATCCAGACTATAGTGGTAGTATGACCATGGTGATCCAGACTACAGTGGTAGTATGACCATGGTGATCCAGACTACAGTGGTAGCATGACCATGGTGATCCAGACTACATGGTAGTA
>VCRD01004986.1:19630-36880 GCA_006783055.1 Trinorchestia longiramus
GGCACTGAATGATGGGAGGCTCGGTGAATGGCAGGGTCAGAAGCTGGCCAGGGCAAGAGATACGAGCGTCAAAAAACGCAACTTTGGCTTAAAATGACTGAACCTCACAAAGACCGCGATGACGCACTTCAGTGCCTCCTGTTATTAGGGACTGATAGTCATGTGAGCAAGTTGTGCATGACTACGTCTCCTGCAGACGGCAATATCAGGCTACACCTGACATGTCTCATGGCAATACCACAGTGCACACGTCAACATCGGTTTACGTACGGCAATATCATGTTGCGTATGAAATTGCCCGGTAGCCCATGGCAACGTCAAGTTGCACAGGATTTGTTGTATTTTAGGTATTTTTTGATTCTAGGTTTTTTATTTGTTGACCGAGTTATATACTGCACGATCCACAGCAAAGGTTTGATGAATCTAATAAATTTCAATGAAAACGAATGGTTTTCACTAGCAATTATTTTTGAGAAATTGTGATTATCTGTTTGGTGGAGCAGCCTGGTCACACATTACACCTCATTCACTGAACGCAGTACGTGCTTTACTCAATGCTTGCAGTACACAGTATATACTACCATTTGTATGCACAGCACACAATGTACGTGACACGTACAATATATTCTACGGGGAATTCACTGTATGCAGTAAACACTGTCTGCACTCTACACGGTATGCATCGTACACAGTCTGTACTGCGTTCAGCATGTACAGTGCTGTAAAAGCACATACTAAACATAATGATTTACTGGACCACATTAACTATGCTAACGACATCAATTGAGTGCATCAACAGTCCCTGAGTTGTCTTACGCGGGCATCGTGATGAATTACCATAAATTAATTCAATTTATAATGGCTTCATAGTCATCTGAATGAATTAGCATAAATTAGTTTAATTTATGGCAACTTCATGGTCATAGCATGGACTGTCATCAAAATGTCATGGTTCTGTCACTAAGATAACATTAATATTGAAACTATGGATGCGGACATCAGCAGAACAAGCATAAAATTTTCGAACAAGCGTTGCATATTGTCATTAGCTGGCCACTAGCTCGCTATATCCAATTTCCTATATACTAATGAAAACATAGAATTTATTTTTAAAAAATGCTTTGCATCTTAAAGAAGTTATTCTTATAAAAATCTTTTTGAGCAAGTCTTAGGTCTACAACATAAGTTGAATGTGAAAATGTAATACCTATGGGCTTTATTTTGATAGATAGCATCCTCATTGGCTTTAGTAATAATGGTAGGTGCATCTTCTTAATTGGTACTCTACCACAGGATCCACGGTATTAATTCCATTAACGCAATGCACGAGCTGCTCATGTACGACACACCGATCAATTTTTGTAACTCGTGGGTACAAAAAAATGAGGTACAAACTGTATACCTACAAGCATGTGAGATAGAATAAAATATTCTTCACGCATAAAATATTTTTATAGATAATTATATTTTCCACTACCAGAATCACAGACTACAGTGGTAGTATGACCATGGTGATCCAGACTACAGTGGTAGTATGACCATGGTGATCCAGACTACAGTGGTAGTATGACCATGGTGATCCAGACTACAGTGGTAGTATGACCATGGTGATCCAGACTACAGTGGTAGTATGACCATGGTGATCCGTCCTGAGTCTTGTCTAGTGTTGTGAAGCCGACTACGAAATTAACTTCAATACCAACTTTTTCATCGACTAGTAAAAGTTTAATCAAATGTTGAATTTAAAAACACAAATTGCAGTGTGAACCAAGTAGTTTTTTATTCTTCTAATATAGAGGTATTTATTTTTTCTACGGCGAAATCTTTCCGAGTTCTACCGTTTTTTTTCGGGTCCCATAACGCTGCAATATCTTGCATATTACTTAGAATATGGTAGCCTTCTCCTACCTTTCCTTTCTAAACCTGGTTATTGATTACGTTAGATCGTTGGGCTTTCAACTCTCCATGTATATAGCTGAACATACCATTGCAGAAGCTTTAATGCAGACATATAGGAAGTTTCAACATAATGTGTTCTTCTTGCCGTGGTTAAAATGCAATGCATGTTACCTCAAGCAATTGGGCCCCGATACAGATAATGTCTTCACAGATCTTTATGCAGGCTTTGCTACGCGGGAATTCCACTTGCTTATTAGAATACTCTATCAGGGAATTGCTTGCGTAAGGGAGTTAAACGTTAAAATAAAGTAGTATACCCGTGCCATCAAAAATGATGGCAAATACTGTGGGAAAGATATTAAATAAAATTACATATAAGAACGTAATGCAATAGATTTAGTTTTATATATATTTACAAAGGACGAACGTTTTAATTGAGTATTTCTTTAATGACAATATTCCTAGAACATCTAATCTAATACTAAGAATGACCGTCGCGTGTTTATATATTTACTAGTGCAATACCCGTTAATAATTTGTTCCCAAACGAATCAGTTTTGAGCTTGGGAAAAGAATCAGTTTTCTATCGGACGAACAACGTCTTTCTTGCTGTCAAAGTCTTGCTGCTTCTCTCTTAAGGTTGGACACGTTTCTATCCATGTTGGCCTTCTTGGCCGAGAGATCAAGAAGAATAATTAGTAACTAATCAGTAAACGAGATTGTGAAAAGTACCAATAAATATTATCATCCCATTATTTATTAAGCTACTCACACTGCGTTTGCCCTTCACAATGGAGTGGAGGAGAGAATTAGCCAGAGAGAGACGAAGAAGATTTTGAGATAGACTAAGAACAGAAGAAAGACAATCTATTCGAGATATGAACAGGAACTTTATGGTACGAAGAAGACAAAATATGAATACCACGGATAGAGAGCATGAATTGGTGGAAGCTAGGAATAGAGCAGCTGAAAGAAGAGCTCGCATGACTTAATAGGAAAGAGATGTTTACTTGAACGATTTAAGCAATCGTTACTAGAAAAGAAGAGCGAATATCAGCCAAGAAGAGATAATTGAGCATCAAAGAATGCCTATAAAATACATTTCCTTCATACCTAACCTTATATGCTTGGGAGTGAGTTAATTTTTGAAATCGTGTAATCTACACGGGTTTCTGCTAGTATTTATAAATTTTTCTTGAGATATTCTTTCTCTCGCTCTTGTTTTTCGTTCTCTATTCAGTCTTTTTTTTCGTTCGAGTGGAGTTTCCATGCTTAAGCTTATTTCAAAGATAAATTATTTTTATTGTAACAGTAATAAACACTGAGAATACAGTATTTTTGAGCCGCAACACACTGCCGAACTCGGTATCCACGATACGGACTCGAGTATATAAGGCTCTGGATCTCTCTAATTTTTTGAAAGTGACTTATTATAGTGCATTTGTGCAGCGAAAATGTGTGTATTAATTTACCAGTGAACTGAAACCAAGACCGCCAGTGCTAATCTATTCTTAAGAGCGTGACACGAAATCAATTTCCAAAATCTTTGGCCTTATACTAAGTGGTAGCCAGGTTACTGGTCAAACTAATTTAAAACATTTCTTTTTGCATTATCAATTAAATATATCAAAGCACCATGATGAATTTCAGCAGAAGAAGGTCCAAAGAAAATTTCTATTTGTAAAACTAAACCGATTGTGTATTCTGGATACCATAATGCAAGTGAAAGGGAATTGAATTGCCACAGAAAAAAATGCAGTACAAGGATTTCTTATATTTCTTAAGCTTTATCTTTGTTGATATCAAAGCTATCGATTAGAATAGTGTGACACAGGGACAGACAGACGCGGCTCTTATTATAGTAAAGATTTATTCATTTATATGTCTCGTGTCACGCTCTTAAGAATAGATATGAAGAAATTAGCACTGGCGGTCTTGGTTTCAGTTCACTGGTAAATTAATTCACTCATTGTTTTTGCTGTACAAGTGCACTATAATAAGTCACTTTAAAAAAAAATTAGGGAGATCCAGACCCTTATATACTCGAGTCCATATCGTGGATACCGCGTTCGGCAGGGTATTGCATATTACAATATACATACACAAGCTCGCAGTTGCTTTCACTAATGCTGAATTTCTGTATCTAGAACATGACACGAATGGCTATAACTACTTCTATTGCGGCTCAAAAATACTGTAATCTTAGTGTTTATTATACACTAGATTTGTCATCATTTTTGATGGCACGGGTACACTAGTATTGTAATATGCAATACCCCGCCGAACTCGGTATCCACGATACGGACTCGAGTATATAAGGTTCTGGATCTCTCTAATTTTTTTGAAAGGGACATGAAGCATATAAATAAATATATGAATATAGATACATATATATATATATATATATATATATATATATATATATATATATATATATATATATATATATATATATATATATATATATATAAACACACGACGGCCACTCTTAGTATTAGATTAGATTAGATAAAGGTCATTTTAATAGTAAAATTTGTGATTGAAAAATCTACACGAATGTGTTTGATCGAACAGTTGTCTATGACCAAATGAGAGCATAGTTTTTTATTTATTACTCTTGAAAGAACTTTTAACACTCCTGGTTATGCATCAGATGCAAGATCGTATTGCGCCTTTGAAGACTGTAATATGAGCTGGTCCTCTCCTTCTTCTTCTACTTTCTTCTTTCCTTTCCACTATCTCCACTTCTGATCTCCTCCCCTTTCCATATTCCTCCCCTTCTCATCTCCTTCCTTTTCCATATCCCTTCCTCTTTCTTCTTCCCGCCCCATCACTTGCGTCTCACTGGATTGTGCCTGGACTGTGTCAAGTGAAATTTCGAGGGGTACTTACGCCGCGAGCAGAACTTTGATCTTGAGATGGCATAAATGTATCTCGACACTACCCCATGGAAAAGAAGTAACAGTTTATCACACGAACATTTCAACTACAGACCAAGAGGTCCCTCAATTTTCTCGCTCCTGACTTCCTTTGTCGCTAGGCCTAGTGATAGTTGGAGCACTTTACCGCTTTATACAAATACAGTATAAGTGGTGAAGGTTTAGTTACCTAAAATTTGTCGTAAATTCATGCGTTAAGCAAATGTAGGCTGTTTTCATCTATGTGTTGCTATTTGTACATCTTCACAATGTCTTGTTTGAACTATGTATGAAATAATTTTCAGGTTTGTACACGAAAATGTGGCTAGTGCGGCGATATTTCTAGTAAGAGAGCATTTACTCTTTTTCTTCAGATTTTTTATCATATTTTTCGATTCTTTCTGTTCTCTAAAATTTGATTGATTCACGGACTTTCTAGCCTGGCAACCTCCAGTCTGCCGCTTTAAACTCTGACTTGTTTAATTCTTTTGTAAAATGTTCTACCCTTTTTTAAGTAATGGACCAGTCATTCGCACACCTCTTAATATCACAATTTGGAATCAGATTTTTAGAGCCTGTTTTATGTCAAGATTCTTACCCTCTCCTATTTTTAATCGGGGTCTTAGATTGTCTCCAATCAACCCGTAGGTGGGTTTCCTTTTGTAATATATTACCAGGGTTGATTTTGGAACTCCTAAAATTAGTGCAGGTTGACGAGTAGATGGCCTTGGTTTATAACTCTTAATTTTACGTAATATGATCACTTTCTCAGCAATTGTCATATTTTTTCGTTCGTTTACCATTATAATGGTGAATCGACGTATTAAAATCATCTTCGGCACTAAATAGACAGACATTTCTTACTTCAAAGTTAAGGGACTGAATGACTTGGTGCAATAGAGCCGACGCAACGCCACCTATTCACAGGAAAAGTAACATTCTCGAAAATTTGTAAATTTAAGCATCGACTCACCTATGATACTTAGAAATGCCTTTAAATATCAATTGGTGAAACACGATTTAACTGTTACTTCACTTTGAATGTTCTATACCTTAATTATAAAGCACGATTAATGATAGTCTATTGGTCTATATAAGCGGAACGCAGGTCCAAATAAACGAAACTACTTTGTTTGAAATACAAAGCGTTTGATTCCGTTTTGGTTAAATTGGCAACTTTAAAGTGCTGGTCACGATCACCGATGGCGGAATTAAGCGGAATCCCATTGAGCAGAATTGAGTGGACTGATAATAGACTGAATGACTCACAGAAGCTAAGGCATGCAACGGTAACCATCAGATTCTGCAAAATAATTTTTAATTCAACATTCTGTACTTGCCAAAGTGACATCGAACACTTCTTGTCCTAAATTTCTTCCCCCTGGGTTTTCTTGCCGTTTCCAATAGCCATTCCTACCTGCATGCCTCCTTTCTCTCGCCTGTGTACACGTGGAAGCATAGTACTCAAGTGAGATGTTTATTCACGTATTCGGTAAAGTTTGACAATTACCAGTGAATGGCAAACTTTTGAATTTATCCCTAATTCTATGGTCGGCTGACCAATTGAAAACCTTTTTTCTAAACCAACTGTCATAATACAATTCACCTCAAATGCATCAATATCAAAACATTCGATGGATTTTGGGACGCTCTCCTAATCGATTCCTGGTAATTCGACTTTATTCTTGGCTTACTCATTATGACCAGGCTCTGATGCCATAGTTTTGTAAATTATGCATCCGAGATGACAACTGAGGTTGCTATTTTGAAATTCAATAACGGTTTTCACAATTGCTTGTTTTTCTTTCAAACTTATTTAAATTTTCTCAAGAAATTGCATGTGTCCGTTTAATTAATTATTGAACTGATGAGTTAATTAATCAGTCAGGTGATTGGTAAAGTTAGTGATCCTGTTAGTCTCAAACTCCAGTAGTTTTAAACTCTTGTAGTTTCAAACTCCAGTCGTTTAAAGATGCAAGAATTCAAAATTTCTTTCAAGCATTGAGGATGATAAAAAGCGCAAATCCTTAGTTTGTACTTCAGTTATTAGCTTTTTGATGCCCATGATTGAATATTATTACATATTTGCCAGCAATAAATTTTCCCTCATGTATAGTTTTAACCACTGATTGATTTTGCAGCATAATTCCACGTAACTCACTCTTTCCGTTCCGTTGTCAAGATCGTTTTTTATGCTGCGTAGGGAAGCTATTAGTTTATTCATTTCCATTCTGTAATGTAATGTGTTTGTTTCCCAGGCCACTGATTAGGCATTTGCTGAATTCTTCTCTTTGTCAATCATAAGAATTCTAAGCCAGCAGTTTCTTCTTATCAGAATTTTTCCGTATTCAGATAACCATAACCACTTCCTAGACAGTTTCTTTGCAGTTCTACTATTGCCAGGATGGCGAGGAGACTGTTCTAACCTTTACAGAATTTTCCTGAAAATTGTTGTTATTGGTCTTCAGAGATAAATTTTATGTCCCATTCTTAGGTAGTTGGCATGGAAAATGTCATTTGTATAATATTTTGATCGGTTTTTAAAATGATTACGTTAGATTTCCTATGTCTATAACACCATAAGAGGCATTGCGTGCCTCTACTAAAATTTTTGTTTATTCTACTGAGTAATAAGTAAGTAGGCTTAGGACCCAACGTTCATTCACAAAATCTCTCCATAAATGATTCAAAGATCACGGTGTCGAGTGCTGTGCTCGACATGCACTTCTGTGGCCTCTCCGTCTTCCACCATCTCAATGGTCGTCTTTTGTCTCCCCTGATGACTCCATTTAGTCCTGAGTGGGGACCCTCTAGTGTGGGGGTGGAAAACACTGATTCTACCTCAATGGCGTCGTCTCTCAGGCAACCCATTAAAGACAATGAGACTTCTACTCCAAACTCTACTGTAATGATTCGGTGGTATTTTATTTGATGGGTTAAATGTAATCAATTGGACGACTATTGCACAGTATGGTCGAAAGTCGGACGTTGATGCGGTCATTCAAACAATGAACCTTCTGTGTACTTCCTCGTATTCGCAGGTCCAACTGAACGTTATAGTTTCCCAGTCTATTTCCCTTTTTATCATCCGATTCTCGCTATTTTTTTCTTCATCGGTTTCTCTTCTTCTTTCCTCCATCCTCCCTTCAGTCAGTATTGGTACTCGATACATCCATTCCTACTTTTGTGCTGTGAATCAAATCATGAGATAAGGTGAAAGCTTGGGGAAAAAATTCTGCGTCGCGTACATTTCATTCAAATTTTCCTCTCTAAAACCTTAAAGGGCCTCAAAAGAAGCAAAATACGGGCGTAAATTCTCCCGTTATTCAACAGCAAACTACAGAAAAGCTACAGAGGCTCAGGAGGTACTACGTATGGAGATCATAATGAGATCTGTGGGCTTTACTGGGGTGGATAAAGTCAGCGTATGACCCTGTTACCTTCGAGTTGAGCAGTGGGCTAGAAATTTCTAGTGGCACATACAATTTGCTAAACTGGACACATCGAAAACGTTTTGTACTCGACTACGGTCCAACAGTCGATAAAACAGTCATGCCAAAACTATTTATTTACAGAGTACGTTATTTGAACTAAGTTTTTTTTTTGCATATAGAAACTGAGAGCTTTATAGATACTAAGGATGCTTTCAACTGTGTCGAAACATTAGTCACTTTCCATCCCTATCTACGCAGCTAAAGCGAACGAGCTTTATCTATCATCTCAATCCTTATCTCCAGTTGAAAATTTTCATGTTACTCTTAAAGTAGCGCTTTCACGAATCTAGAAGCTCATTTACCCAGCTTAACTTAGACGTATTCCCATCTACCTTAAATCTCCGGTGTTGAGTTTCGACTCACTTCAAAGAAATAAAAATTGTAGGCGGGGACCATTCATTCTCAAAGAATTTTTGTGTCTTCTCAGGCCTTTACTGGAATCGTCAGAGTGCAAAACTCGCCGGACAAATAACACGCCAGACTGATGGCCAATTTCGGCCAAACTCCCCTAGGGGCGGTCGGCCTCGCAACGGCTTAAAAACAAGTACTCAAACTCCCTAACTGATGCAAATTGGTCCGTTTCAGATCCCATGAAAAGGGCATCGTTAAAACTTTATTTCACTAGTGTATTACATTGTCATCTATCACTGTGAATAGCATTAGTCACCACGTAAGAATTTGATATATTTTCGTGTTCTGTAATGGCAAGTTTCTGCCAGGGTTAGCTAAACCACAACACACTTTTTCGCCGGCCCAGGAAGTGGATTAGCATTAGGAACGGTCAATTATTATAATTCATTACCATCACCCATTCAGTATAATATTTTTTGAGAAGAAAGTTTTAAATTATTCTCGGTCAAGCATCCGATTATGCAGTATTTTACGGGGCAGTTTCTTGGTGCACTACACTGCAGAGTAGTAGACTGCAGACTCAGACACGTGACTGGATCTGAATAAAAAAATATGATTTTATGTCTTACAGACTAAGAACTATAAAAATGCTAACGGGCATTTTCAGTTATGGTAAAACATTGATGATTCTTTCGACAAATTGAAACGTTAGTTGCCTATTATTTTCATTTTCATAGTTATTATTATTATTATTGTTATTAAATTCCTGGATTAACCATAGCACGCTAGTTGTGTAATTCCAAGACTCACGAGCCAGAGAAATTTATAACTCGAGGAATTAAAATTTGGAGTAGAAATAATACCTACTATTTAAAACTTATGCCAAGTGTTTGGAAAACTTAAACTTTATATTCACTCGGCAAGACTCTCGATAAATAATGAGGGTGCTCAGAAATATGGATATTTTTCCTGGCAAGCAGTTGATGTCGTCGGGGTCTATTCCTGGAGGACTCGAGGTGAGCTTGGTTTGTTGCGCTGGTGTGCATTCTACATTCGTCACTATGATCATTTGTGAAAAGACCTTTGTAGATCTGATTTTGTCGATAATAAAATATTAGGTTACCTGATAGCTCTAAAAATGTTTTATTTATGTTATTAATAGTTATATAGCTTTAGAAAATCTCATTTGCGTACTTGACTGAAGGTAACTGAAGCAAGTAGCAAAATATTATCATTATTTGCTATAAATTATATTGTATATCTTGGTTTCATACACAATTGTGTATAGAAGTTCCATCTTTACGGTGTGCAGCATTCATTTTGAAATTCAAAACTCAGTAGTACAAAGCGCCCTCAAAATCATCATTGAGTGTTATTAACCTATTCCAAGCGGTTGTCCTATGTATAGTTACTTCACATTTTGGTCCCATTTAGCGGTTGTACTATATATAGTTCATTACATATTTTTGTTGTTGCAATGAAACGGTGGTAACGAAATATAATTCCTAAACAAAATAGAGTACTTATCAACTGTTTCGACGATATCATAAACTTTAATGTATATTATTACATCAGTATAATAAGGTCAGGTCCAGCGTTATGTTGTTTAGTGCTGTTTTGTGCCTTGTTGTTTGACATATTGATCTTGGAAAGTTATTTCTTGGTGCATATAGGACATATTTTTCATTTTGTGTGTTATTATAATTATATAATATTAGATTTATATGATGTTAAAGTAAGTATCATCAAACACAAATAAGTGTTTGCTGACATCCCTACTCTGTGTCACCATGTTTTCTATTTTCATTCAACACCTTCATTATTACCTTTCATCCGTTATCGTTAAAAATTTACGCTTCTTTGCAGATTGTTCATATATTTTTGCTGATCATTCATATTATACGTTCATCCTTTGTAATGGTAAACAAAAAAATTAAAAATAAATCTTTCTAAGGATGATGATGTTGGTAGGTAGAATAGAATAGAATAGAATGAGGCTATAGGAACGAACCTTCTGGCCCATTCTAGGGTGTGATAATCACTTCGATAATTATTCGGTTACCCAAGTCCCATGCCGTAATTCTAGCCGCGTCAACCATGGCGGCAGCGGGATTCGAACCCGGGTCTTCCCGCTCGCAAGCGGATGTGCTCACCAGTCGACCAAGCTGGTGGTTGATGTTATTTTGATGAGATTGATGGAGATGTTAGATGAGATAGATATGAATGATGAATTCATAGATGACATGGAATCTATTTCTTCTGTACCATCTGACAATTCAAGTAGTGACGGCAAACCAGATGATGGAAACTTTGGACAAATTGAGAATGACAATCACGATGAAAATGCTGAAGTTGATGAGAATCAACACGATTTAAGGTGTGACACTGCTCATAGTAATAGAAATGCTTTTGATTTCAATGGTAGTTTCGGTATTAAAATTCACCATGAAGATGGAACAAACTCGTATGAAATATTCGAGTCATTCAATGGTGGAGAAATTATTTAATTTATAGTAGATGAAACCAACAAATATGCTGCAAAATTTATAAATGAAAAACTGCTGGCAGGTAAACTAACAAGAAAAAGCCGTGACCTATTGTGGCATGATACAAATGCTGGAGACATTCGAACTGTAATTTCCTTTGTAGTGCTTCAAGGAATAGTAAGTAAACTTAATATAGACGATTATCATTCGACAAACCCACTGCTCCATACACTCATTTTTGGAAAATTTTTGTCACGAGATAGGTTCAAGCTGATTCTCAAATATTTACACTTCTCAGCCTTGGAGAAAAACAATGATCCATTGTATAAGACAAGAAAATTGCTAGATTTGTTTGTGTCTAAGTTCAAGTCAAATTACATTCCAGAAAAAAATATTAGCGTAGATGAATCTCTCTTACTCTGGTGAGGAAGGCTAAGATGGAAAAGATTCGTACCTCAAGAGAGCAAAATTCGGGATGGAATCATTTATACTTGCCGAATCCGCAACGCGCTATGTTTGGAATATGATGATAAACACTGGGAAAGAAACTGACTACCTTATTACAACAGAGAATGTAGCTGGTAACATAACTAAGCCTTTCAAAGTAGTTTTGCATTTGTTATAGCCTCTGATGAACCAAGGGTACTGTCTTGGCATCGACAATTATTATGCTTCATCAGAGCTGTGCGCTATATTGTTGAAAAACAGTACTGATGCTGTTGGTACAGTACGACGTAACCGGAAAAATCTGTTTCCTGTGGTTCGCAACAAGAAGTTGAAGAAAGGAGAGACAGTACAACAATTTAAAGGGAAAGTGATGCATTTCAAATGGAAGGACAAAAAAGACGTATATATGTTGAGTACTATTTACGACTATAGCATGAAAGAAATACCTGTAGCTGGAAAAGAAACAATGAAGCAGATAGTTTGTATCAACTATAACCATGATGGATCTGATGGATCAAATTACATCAAGAGCTTCACTCCTCAGGAAAGTAGTGAAAAAGTACTACAAGAAGATTTCTTTCAGACTGTTTGAAATATGCATACAAAACTATCATTCCATACATAGAAAGAATGGTGGCCATGTAAAATTCCCCTTATTCAAGTTTCAACTTATAAATGAACTTCTCAAAAAACATCAAAATGGTGTTTATTGGAAGCGTACACCAAGTGTTGTTAGTTTAGATTGTTGCCCCTCGCGGTTATCAGGGAGACATTTCCCTACTGTAAATGTGGATGAAGACGGAAATGAGACCAAAGAGCAGAGAAGGTGCCGCTACTGTTATCTTCGAAAGAAGGTTAAAAAAACTATATACAGCTGCGACATTTGCAAGATCCCATTATGTATAATACCGTGCTTCAAAGCATTTCCTACTGTGGAATGCCTCTCTGTCGGAAATTAAATACATATAATGCTGATGAATATCAATAAAAATATTTCTCCCGGTATTGGTTTTTTCGAGAATATGCTATTTAACTATATTGAAAGTATGTTATACTTTTTAATAATTTCGATTGTAATTTTTGGAGGATATGATATTTTGATCCTTTTTAAAAAGGACGTTTATATGTATTTAATAAAATTCATTTTTGAAACAAACTTGAATGTTGTTTAAAATTATGTTATTTCCAATAAAATATTCCGTACATGTAAAAATAAAAATACGTAAAATACGTATAGTACGTTCATATAGGCATAAAATAAAAAACATAATATAATTCCCGCAGGTATATACATCTTTCCCATGTTGTTTAGCGGCGGTGACTTAATATAGTCTCTAACAAATCAATTTGGTTCAGCGGTTGTACTATAGATAGTTCGAAATATTGAAGATGGCAATTAGCGGTGGTAACTATATATAGTTCATTATTAAATTCGTAGATTTTGATAAGTCCCTCTCCGCTTCGAATGGGTTAAGAGTATTTTAATTTATTTGGTATAGAAGAAAGACGCAGATAGAAACAGTGAGGCTCCACTTTTTTGTGTACATATTTTAGTTTTAATGCTTTTTCGTATTCAACGTTCCTGAAGTGAAAAATCAGTTATTTATTTGTTATTCCTGCATTGTGCGAGAGCTTTCCGGTACGAATGTAGCATCCTGAATATTTTTTTATAGCAACAGATTCACTTCTTCCTATCTAGGGCAAGTCAGCACGATGTGCTGGCATCAGGGACGACAACTTTTCCGTTTGCTGAAACCTGCTCATCATCCAGAGTAGTCTTTCATTTTTGCGATATGTGCTCTCGGCTGAAGTTTTCCATGGGCCTTAACTCTATCGCTAGCCCTAACATATCAAAGGTACAACTTTGGAGCGTAAGTTCGAGCTAAAAACCGACAAGGAAGTCGCCGCGAGATCAACGAAGGACTATAAAAGGAAGTTCTGACGTGGTCAGACGAAGAGACGAGTGCACATATTGATGACGAGGGTCAAGGTTATTGCTCTTTGACGAGTCTTCCACTTGACCAGAGAAAATTTGACTTTCGAGTGAGTTAGCCCATAAAAAGCCGAGTACTAGGGCAAAATTTTTTACAGGCGATAAGCCACTACAGCGATAGTGAACAGTTCTACAAGAGCGCAGTCAGACGACTTTGTTATTATATTTTCGTCGGTAGGGAACAAAATGTTTATAATTCAGGGTAATAAAAATTTTAGTCTTCTCAGTGACGTACAGAAAGCTACAAATTGATTTTTATTTCTCGGGAGCACGAGGGCGGCGCTCGGAGTAAATCCCAGGTATGACAGAGTGTTCAATCTTACCAATACGGAAAAAATATTTCAGTCGATTTTAGTGTATTAATAATTTTTGAAGGGAGCTCGATTAAATAAGTACAAATTAACCATAGTAACTAATTAAAATTTCATTGCAATTCTTGCCGCGTGATATGAACGAAACAAATCCTGTTCAGAGTAGCTCATGGAACTTCCTGACTTGAGAGTTAAGTAGCAATTTTTTATCACGATACGTTCACTGGAGCATTGCATTCTGTTGACTAGGGTGTGTGTTCGAGGCTGAGTTTCTGAGCTCTATTGTCTGCCGGTAAATTCTGCTGCACATGTGTGCTTACTCAAATAAAAATGCTTATTTCCAGTCAAAACTTAGCCAAAAGGCGTTTGAAGTCATTTTCAGCTATACGAGTTCTCGGTACACGCTCAGGGTAATGTTGAAATGGTTTGTAACGGAATACCTTCCGAAAAAGGGTTAGTGGCAACGCACTTTAACAGATTAGCACTCAAATTCATGATTTTACTTTTATAGTTCTGAAATCATTTGGCATAAAAGTCGTGGGTTTCACATTAATCAACATATTATGAATGTTAGTCTAAATAAATAGACAAAAGATAAATTAAACCCCTTCAGCAGTAACCTATGTAATACAAGAATATGTTGATATTCTGCAACTTAGCCGCCCTTTGCACTTTTGACTGGTATATGTTGCGTTACACATTACACCACACATTACGTTGCACGTTACACTACACGTTCTGTTACGCATTACACAACACATTACGTTGCACATTACAATACATAGTGCGTTATACATTACAGTACACATTAAGTTAACACCACGTGACGTAACACGTAGCTTGTATTGCGATCGCCTTGGTTACCTACTTTTATTGTGCATAGATGTAATAAATGGACGTATACATCGAGAGGAAGTACTGCATCCATCTCAAATTCCCTCATGGATATGCAAAGCGAGAACTAAAATAATTAGATATTCAAACAAGTGCTTTATTTCATATGCAAATAACTAAGTTCTTAGACATCGTCAATAACACAAGTTCGTATAGAGTGCTCTATTTTCTTTATGGTATTTTCATATAGTGCAACAAAAACTTTGCATACCACAACCAATGATAAAAAGCCACTTAAATGCCTATCCATGTAAGCTATTACACGACTATTTATGTAAGCCATAGCGCGAGTAATGAAGACTAGTCATGCCAACTTTGATAAGAACAAATAATTAATCAAAGTTTACGATGAGTAAACACAAAAGTGAACCCAAACTACTCGCTTCCTGTTGAAGCGCTGACAGTTCCGTGACTGCGGACTAACTGAAGTTTTCGTGTCTGGAAACTTGAGGCATGAAGATGTGCTTCCTTTTCAGTGCTAGAGTACAATCTGACGTGCGCGAGTGAGGGAAGTTTACACTGACGAAGTGAATCTTCGTCGTTGTATAGCAAGAACTCAGTTCATGTCGCAGAGTTTGAGTGCTCAGTCAAGTTACTTAGTGGCCTGCACGTTATTTTGATTAGCCCTGATGTTCATCTTCGTACTCAATGCTTTTATTTACTCCTGTGTTCTTCACTCATAGTACCTAGTTCTACAGGGCAAGAAAACGCCTTTCTTCAATATTAATACTTGCTATGTAAGCTATAAAACGAGGATATGATTTTCATTTTTCCTGAACTGATTTACGGGACAACAATATGAGCGCAAAGCGCACACGGATAGTGAGGTTGACTAGTGGATGGTTTTGACCTTTGGTGAGCTTTGACCCTTTGTAAGGTTTGGCCCTTGGTGAGCTTTGGCCCTTGGTGAGCTTTGGCCCTTGGTGAGCTTTGGCCCTTGGTGAGCTTTGGCCCTTGGTGAGCTTTGGCCCTTGGTGAGCTTTGTCTCTTGGTGATCTTTGGCCCTTGGTGATCTATTACCCTTGGTGATCTTTTACCCTTAGTGAGCTTTGGCCCATTGTAAGGTTTGGCTCTTGGTGAGCTTTGGCTCTTGGTGAGCTTAGGCTCTTGGTGAGCTTTGGCTCTTGGTGAGCTTTGGCTCTTGGTGAGCTTTGGCTCTTGGTGAGCTTTGGCTCTTGGTGAGCTTTGGCTCTTGATGAGATTCGGGTTGAGGACAAATACCACAGAATTTCACGAAGTGCTGTCACATGTTACTAACGTTACTCGCTGTCACAGTATTAGGTTTGAGCGTCAATACCTGCTTTTATGCAAATGAATGTGAACTCGATGATTAGGTACGATTCATGTTCTAAAGTTATGTTTATTGAATGTATATATTCCAACGAAAAACTTTGACAAAAATTATATTATGCTAATCCGTGTCATTTAAACATTATTTGTATTTTGAAATTAATTTTGATGCATAGGTAATGCTAAATCATTATGACAGTATTAGTAACAATCAAGGAACCAAGCAAAGAAGATGAGGGGAGGGGGATTTATATATGGTTTTCATAATAATAATTAGCTAAATAGCTAAAGCTCTAAGAGGATAGTCTTTTCAGGAGAAACAGCTAGAGGCGGAATTTTATCTATTTCTCGATGCATTTCTAAATTCTATTGCTTGTATCACATTAATTCTTCCACGCAGTTATTTTGTTTGTGACGAATCAGAAACTATGCTGCACTAGGATATTGAAGTTAGTTTCTTCATCACTGATCTATTCTCGCCAAGGGACTATTGTTGTGGTGATTTCCTTTAAGATTAAATTGACTTCTTTAGTCAGTGCTAAAAGTCGTACACAACTGAAATGTTTAACTGAGTACGCTAAAAAGCGAAGCCCGTAAGTTGCTTGCTTGGGTTAAAAGAATTACAGGTGTTGTTAGCATCATGACCCTGTTACTGTTAAATAATCCACATTTATTCCCTTACGGCGCTTTGCAAATCGGTTTTCCTAAAATAATAAACAGCAAGAATTCGAAAGATTTCCTTGCTTTGAAAGTGAACGAAAAATAGACGAGCTGAAAGTTCTTGAATTCGTTCGGTCAATCAACACAATCACGAAGGCGCTCCTTGATCTCGGTGTTTGCTGGGACTTTTCTTTTGAAGGCGCGTTGCAAACACCTCGAGATATAAACAGCGCTCAATTGGAATAAACACCTCAGCACACACCTATAATCACAGGTTCTTTAACGCTGTGCTTCTTTTGTGTGATTCCTGGCCTTCTAAAAGGAAGTTGCGGGTGAATTGTATCTTGTAAGTTAGAATAGAATGAGGCTATAGGAACGAACCTTCTGGCCCATTCTTGAGTCGGATAATTACTTCGATAATTATTCAGTTGTTTACCCAAGTCCCATGCCGTATTTCCAGCTGCGTCAACCATGTCGGCAGCGAGATTCGAACCCGGGTCTTCCCGC
>VCRD01004987.1:11193-30699 GCA_006783055.1 Trinorchestia longiramus
CAGTCACGACTGACATCACTAGCTACACCTGACATCACTAGCCACAACTGACATCACTAATTACAACTAACATCACTAGCCACAACTGACATCACTAGCCATCTTCTAAGATTCCTAGTTCATGATGATAAGTTTGAATAGAAAGAAACTAAACAATGTTCTTTATTTCATAGCCCTTGGTTTAGGTTACGTTCCTAAAACATTCAGCCAATAAATAGATTAGTTGGTTATGGGATTATTGTTGAATTTTTAGGTAGGTATCCGAAATGTGAATCAGCGAAATATATAAGTGAATTCTGAATAAATTATTTCATTTCTTATCGACAAGTATCATCAAAATTCACATGCAGTCAAGGGTGCACACACTGATGAATCATCCGGTACACAAGTCGGAGGGTTTCCATGTGGGTTGAAGTAGGAATAATCTGGACATTTGTATGGGCCACCCAGGATGTCCCCCAAACCATCACAGAAGTAGTACTGAGAACAGTCAGTCTCATCTGGACAGTTTCCTTCGCAGTTATTGGAACAGGGCACTGGAGGGTAGGTCAAGCAGTTGCCATCATTCGACAGGTATTCATTGTCTTCACAGGTTTTTTCTTCGACGACCTGGTCTAATTCACATTGATAACCCATGTAGCAGACGGGGTAGTATCGCCCCCATGTTCCATTAGCACTACCAGAACAAGAGGGTCCATCGACGCAAAGGCCTGCTCGACATACCCTTTTTAAAAGTTCGTCGCAAGGCGAGACATCATTGATGTACAGGTTATTACGTTCGCATGAATCTCTGTAATGTTCGTTGTAAGAATCACACATATAATCATTATTAAGATCTATGCACTTACAGAACGTGACCGAGAGGCTTCTCGTCACACAAGTTGCTAACGTGGGAGAAAACGCTTCGCACGCCTGTCGGTAAAGATTTAACTGTAAGAGATTTATTAATAGTCGGTTTTTACCAATAATAATTATTGCATACGTTTACACAATTATTTAGAAATTAGCTCAAATTTTTACCCGTTTCGCTCTAACCTAGTATCTGATACGGGAGCAGAGCTGTTTATTAGGAAAACTTGAAGTAAACTCTTCATGTTTCTTTCCAATCTCATATCCCTTCGTCATGCAAGCGAAATGATCGAAACGTAGGATGATTCGTAGATGATTGAAATAATTTGTAGTTAAAATAATTTACAGATTATTAAAATCATTTGTAGGTGATTTGTACATGATTAAAATGATTTGCCTGACTTTGAGTTTGGACACAAAGTACAGCTTTCATACTTTCTCATTTATCGTAGCATTGATGCCTCTAAAAAAGAAAATTCTTCTAGAAAATGAATTAAGCCTGATCGTCAAATTTCTCACCATTTAGCTCTCTCATGATACCAAGAAATGTTCCTCATCAAAAAATTAAAACGCTGCTGTATGTTATTCAGACGTTGTTACTCTGTGATTATTATTGCATTAAATAGAGCTTACTTCGTAAGCATTGCACGTTTGAAGCTCTGTTGCAGGTGGTATGTCGGTGGCGTTACAGTAGACAGGCTGCAGACAGCTGGCGCAGTGATATCCATCTTCCTTGCCATCGCAGAAGTTGTTGAGGTTGACGGTCGGTAACTGCCTGTAATGTTGAAACAAATTAAATAAATTTCAGCTTTATGTGTTGACGTTTGAGTCATTGGATATTTTTGGAAATGCAATTTGTGCACAAGAGTGTTCTCTGTGAACAAGTCGAAAAAAACAGACTTCATCATTTAAAAGCAGAACTTCTTCAAGTTGTTGCGTAGTAATTCTTTCAATTAGTAACCCAGAGAATGATTGAGCGCTGTTACTACAGTGTTTTTGATTATTATATTCACATACATATGTAAAATTATTTGTTGGCACCCACATTTTACCATTATTAGGAATTTTGTGAATGTTTTCCATGTACGAAATTTATTATAATGGTTAAAGATTCAAACAAAATAATAGCTATTTTAGAGTGTCATATAGCGGAGAAATCTTCAACAGATATTACTAAAGCCTTAAAAGTTAATAGTATCGTCGTGTGGAGAACGTGTAAGTGGTTGAAATAACTAAAGAATAAACTCGAAGAAGGTCATCCTCAAACTACCAGAACATCAAAACTGCTAAAATCTACCACAAAAAATCTTAGAAGAAACACGAGATCTTTCAGAAATCTGGGGGGAAAGGGGAATGTATCGGTCAGAACCATAACCACCATTCTGCATAAAGACTTGGAACCCTCTCTTTATAAGCATAAAAAGCAACAGCTATTATCTGTGAATCCTGTGAACAAACGTTTAGCAATTGTAAAAAATCTCTTTCATATTAGCAAAGACACACACCCTCGTGATCAGTGCCGAAAAAATTTTGTGTTCAGTAAAAACTTTGCGTACAAAATTTAGGTCTGGAACTGATGAAATTGACAACTGGGTAGTCACTAGAAGACTAGGAACGGCACTAAAACCGGAACAATTCCATTCGTTTTGTGGAAAAAGATGTTCAAATTACCAAAGAAAACTACCTTATCGTCATTACACAAGATTACACAACACAAGAGCGATAACGAAACCTTAAAATTCATTAGGGTTTCGTGATTTACTCTGATGCTGTAAACTACTTTCACGAATCTAACACCAAATAGAGTCTCCCATCTTGTATTCGTTATACGATCTTGGGTATCGGCGTTCAAAGTCTAGTACACCCTGGTGGAAGCACTCGCTCTGTTGCTTGGAGTATGTCTTTCTGTTCTTGAAATTATCATCATAAGTGTGAAGACATGGATTTTGACAGACATCGTGCAGCTCATTTTACCGTACTTCTTCACCAGGGTCTTAACGAACTCTACATGGATTTCGGCCTTGTGATTCCCCAAAAAAGCTCTGAACCACTGCGACAAAACTGTTTCGCACGGCTTTCATCATCCTAGTCAGCTTCTTGGGAAACTCGTTTCACTTTAATTTTTTTTAATCACTAGTCTAACGAAAACACCGCCTTCAAGTTTTGCCACAGATGGCTTAGGAAAGATGTATTGAAGGAACTTGACTGCTGCGGAATCTTTATCGAGTGCTCTGACGAATTTTTGTGAGACCCAATTTGAAGTGCAGCGGAATAAAAAATATATTTCTGGAGTCCAACAGTGGCTCCCGTTAGGCGTTGTTCCTCCCCACACTGAACTTTGTCCGCTGTGGCCAGTCCCTCTTGCGGTAGCATGCCACGATACATGTTGCCTTAAAGTGAAAAATAACGAGAAAACTTTGTAACTCTGTTTTGAAACCCCATCAGAAATGCTACGATTTCAAAGTCCCCTCTATAATCGCAATCATACCCTCAATATTTTAATGCGTTTAGCAAGATCTTGATGTTGCTGTGTTTCTCATTGAAATGCACTGAGTGACCGAGACAGAGATGGGTTCATGTTTCTGTTATGGAGCAGCATGGCTGTGAGGCTTCTGTATGAGTTGTTGATGAAGAGGCACCACTCGTTGGGGTTGCAAGAAATTCGAATTACCTCGAACAGACTGTTCGTACAGGCAGGGTTGCCAGATGTGGCTAATTTTAGCCTAAGTGGCTAATTTTCATGAACTGTGGCTAAGGAAAAAGGAAAAGTGGTGCAAATCATCTGGCAACCCTGGGTACAGGGGCAAAATCAGAACCAGCTCTGTGATGGCTAGAAGTAAACTTTAATTGTGAGGTCCCGTTCCCTGTACTGATACTGACTTCTGGCAACAGCAACCAGAACGTTCCACATATTCTTGAAACTTATCAAAACTTTGCATGAGTTCATGAAACAAATAAGAAGTTCTAGAAAATTCCCTTCCAGCAACCCACTGCTCAATCTGTTTGGTAAATAAAGAAAAATACGTCGATTTCAATACATCGCCGTTCAGGTCACTAACCCAAAGTTTGAAGGGAATAACAGCCAATTTCTTTGTTTTTTAGTCATACGTAGTTACAAATTACCATTATCTGACCACCAACAAAAAATATCAGAATTATGTTACTCTGAGTAATTCACGCTCGGTGAAGTTTTTGAGTAAAATTTGACAAAATATTTTATAGCTTGTGTCTCAAAATATCTTTCTTGTTTTTATTCAAGGTGATTTCAATATACAGTTTTGGTAACTCGTCCACCAAGTATTTCTTAGTAATAATTTATAATAACATTTTATTTAAAGTATGTTGATAAGTTGCTATTGATGATCCATTTCGATAATTATCATATACTGATACTGTTGAATGAGTATTTATTAGACAATTGATGTTAAGAACGAATATTTATAGAGTATCACGTATTCACTTTATCCATACAGGAATCTAACAGATGTACTATTTATGGTACGTTAATTAACGTATTATAACAGGTGCTTAAATTATTAAAAATAATTATGCAAGAAGCGATTTCAAACGTGAATCACTTTTTTAAGTATTCGATATTATGGCGCACTCGTCCAAATGGAACGCCCAGAGACTAAGGGCTGAAGGGGAAGGACTAGGAGATCATTGCTATCGGTTAAGTGTTAGGTACTAATTATGAAACCACTTAATCTGAAAAAACATATGAGGCTTTAAATTATTTGTATCAATCAGGAAACCTGTCAAAGTAAAATTACATCATAATTTATTTCTATCCCTAAAACCTAGAACTTAATTACTCAAAACAATATTTTTAAGCCCTTTTTCGACTTCACCCATTCATTGTTCCCCTCTGTCATTCTGAAGTAAAAATTTTAAAATTTGTGCCCTACATTTTAATTTGAAAATTAACATTTAATCGATAATTTTTGTTTCGGTTATCACTGATTACGAAAATAATCTAAACTCTGTCTTCCTGCATATGCTATCTTATGCTGTGTAATTATTCATACGTTAAAATAAGTACACACCCCACACACACGGCCAGCTGCAGACCGATCTGAAAATAAAAATTATTCAGAGTAAATTCTCATTTATTTATCATGTGCAGATAATACCTTTTCTTTTTACTTTTGATTGAATCCAAATTCAAATTCTAAAATTAATTTGTGAAATGAATTTGAAATGAAGAGTTTCGTACATTCGACATCTATGCAATTCAATGGAATGTCATATGAATAATTCCTTCTGTTTTCAGGATTCTCCAGCTAAGTTTTATAGAAACTAATTTGTCTGTTAAAATTATAAACATCGTCACAAAAAACACTAATAAATAAAAACGGGCAAGAGAATATCTTCTTAAAAAATCTGTCGAAAACCTGATCTGATCACGCTCGTCTCCGTCATAAAAATTAATAAGTCAACGTAACAACATTGTATAACAATCATTATTTTATTTTTTATAAATAGTTTAATCCAAAAATTGACTGAAATTCGATGACAATGAAAAAATGTCACCAGCATCAAAAGTAAGCTGAGCACAAGAGAGGGTTGTATTATATTTGACAGGCAAGGCGTCCTAGGAAACTTTTTTGCGGGTTGAGGTTAATCGCAGCTGTCAAGAAATGCTTACACGAAGAGGAAAATAAATGCAAGCATGAAAAACAAGCAAAAGGGATATTGAATTCTATGTTTTCTTAGAACCTAGGATAAACTACATAATTTTTTCAACATTCTGGTGTGGTCAGTATTATCCTCTGTGAGAAGAATTTCTGAAGCCCACTCTGGTCATCCCTGTAAGACTCTACCTCCTCACGGAGGCAAGAAACCTCACAAACGGTCAGCAGATTGTGCTCTTTCCTTTACCCTGAAGAAGAACTGCTTTGTTCTCTCCATACTTCAAACCCTATAAACTACTCGATCTACTCGGCTTTTTAGGATACACATCTTTGAACTAAACTACACAATTAAAGTCAAGGTATACGAGAAATCGGGAGTTGAAAGGGTCATGTTGAATCAATTTAACCTGTACAACTCTTTTGCAAACCCACCTTATCATGTTTATTTTATCAATTGAAAAGGATAACAAATTTTTCACCGCTAAACAATGAACAGCCTAGACAAGGGCTGCACAATAAGCTTATCTCTCTCTTACCAAGGCTAGGACTATCTTCATTGTAGTTGTTGTACTAAGTAAGCTTCCAAGCCAAAGCGACCCTTGATGAATTCTGCAAGGCAAAAAAAACGTAAGTACTTACATAACGAAACTAATTTATAGGATATACTTGCAATGACCGTACATTTGCTACGCATAACCAAAATGAGATTATTAGAATATCTTTTGAAAGTGGAATTTTGCGTATGATATACGGGACAAAATGTAGTTTAGTTCTGTGGATGTGTATTATTCCGTGGGATATACAGGATGAACTATGGCAAACGGCAATCATGACTTCATAATCCATAAATGTTATTGATCTTGTGAATTTTTTAGCTTTGAAAGCAAATGTTACGCGAGCCTATTTGCCGCTACTCATACCAATTGATTGACAGGGCTATGAGTAAAGTGATAGATTGCCTTTATTTAAACACGGGGCTAGAGTGTTTGAATTCACAGCAAGTAGTAAAACCGATTTATGCACAAAAAAAATACCGTAAATCTGAAAGCAAGAGTTACACGGCGTTCTGCGTTATTTAAAATTTAAGTCACGTGCTCGGAAATTTTTTTTAGCGTTATTTGAAGAATCAAATTTTCAGAATAATTCAACTCTTTGTGCCTGCGATAGGACACAAAGGAAAGTATTTATTAATTTTATGGCACCTGAACATGATTTGAAAATAACTGCAAGGAAAGGAAAGAAACAAACTATTTTTAATCAAGTACACAATACAGCTACATTAGATTTCCAATTCTTAATGTTAACATATTAAGAGTATTGCCAATGCTCCAATCGACTATTCCTGTCCTCTTTGCTGCAACCTGAAGAAGAGACTCGTAAGAGCGTTGCGATGAGTGGGATGAAGGTCTAGTCTTACTTATTGTGTCCAACGTCGCAGCATGCTACATGTTCTTCGTTTGCAGATGATCAAACAGAAACAGACGAAGGTGGTTAATGGAATTGAACTCGGGTTCTTGCCGCATCTCAGGCTGGGATGCTGCCACTCAACTCTTGTAACAGCGAAGATTTGGTGAAGAAACCAAATATTTTGTCAAATGAAACTAGTGTGCGTGTTGAGTAGTCTTTGGGTCTCTAGCTGCCATGAGTCTTGACAACTGCGGAAGTGATTCCAGCCTCTACAGCTCAGTGACGTAACATTCTTAATCTTGATGAGCTACTTGAATTCACCGAATACATCAGATCATCAGTCCCATCGCGTTGTTACCCCTAAAATAGTGAAAAACCAACAAAAGAAATACACATTTCTGCCTTACACTTTGCTTTCTGTTGAGGCAGGTAGTTACTGATAAGAGAAAATTTGAAGTACTTACTGAAATCCTTCGTACTGTTGCGCTGCAACGTTTGTTGCAGGAACACCTGATGTGCATAATATATAGTCATAGGCTGAAAGGCCGAGCTTGGTAGCTTGGGAAACTAGCATCAGGAGCTGTCGATAAGACGACAATCTAGTGAAGGAAATAACTCTAATGTAGGTTGCAATTGCATCATTTTATATACACCCGAATTTTTTCATAACGATTTTCAAATTCTGAGGATTTCTGAATAATGTTTCATTTTGGTGCAATGATATTTCAATGTCACAATGATATTATTAATAAATACTGCTGACTCAGACGTTCATAAAGGTCTCTGATTAGGAGTATAAATATGTTAATTAACAAGTGTTCACAAATACGCATACATTAGCATTTAATATATACTTCGAGATGAAAATGCACTGTTCATTCTTCATTAATTTGCGTGTTCATTGAATCTATAAATGTGTCATATCATTTTGCTGCATCCAGTATGTATTGAATTTGATAAGAGGTGTCTAATTGTTACACGTATATGTTTTCAGAATGCGTGAACAGGTGAACATAATGTCAGAAGTCCATGACATTTGCTATCATTTTAATACAATGAAAAACAAGAATTAACTGAAATAGCCAACAAACTCAAGATACTTTTGTATCATTGTGGCAGTTTAGTAATTTTGAAGCAAAAAGCGACTGAAATACTTGACATAAGTTGAGGCAAATGCAGATATGAAGTCACCCACGCATGAAACACGGAACTTTCAAATCGACCGGGTTGTTTTCAAGATAACATTACACATACTTTTTTTTTTGAAGCGTGAAGGTACAAATTTCGATTTTCTTGAATCTTTCTTCAAAATGACGATCGTCTTTTTGCTTTTTTTGTTATTGAACAGTTTTTCCAGCTTATGAAACCAGTGTTGCTGCTTAGGTACGAGCTAGTAGTATTTAAATGAATTAATTCCGAACGTCTGAAATATTTTCAAACACGGCATTTCATTGTAATTATGTGACTGGGTAAAAAGATGACTGAGAAAAATATAGATTTATTAATGTATTCAATCGTTTGGCCAATATTTTTAAAACTAGTGTACCCAGCCGTCAAAAATGACGGCAGAGATTTTGTGATAATACTCGTGCCATCAAAAATGATAACAAATACTGTTGGAAAGATATTAAATAAAATTACATATAAGAATGCAATGCAATATGTTTAGTTATATATATATATATATATATATATATATATATATATATATATATATATATATATATATTTACAAAGGACAAACGTTTTAATTGAGTTTTTCTTTAATGACAACATTCCTAGTGAAAACTAAGACACTTAGTTTTCTACCGCTGCAATTGACTCTGCAATTCGTGTCATATTCGGGTACAATGTACTCGAATCATAGGGCAATACTCCGCCGAACTCGGTATCTACAATACGGACTCGAGTATATAATGCTCTGGATCTCTCTAACTTTTTTGAAAGTGACACGAAACATATAAATAAATAAATATATGAATAAATAAATATATAAATAAATGAATAAATATAAAGGGTGTGGCAAAAGTCACATGATATATTTAGAATTAATTTATGCAAAAACTACTTGAGACAGAAACTTCAGGTATATTGCAAACGAAAGAAATGGTTTTAGAGTTTTTATTTAAATAGGATATCATCTAAATGTCCACCATGTTGGTTTATGCACATTCACATTCTTTTCGTAACAGAATCCATCACTTTTCTTAGCATCTCGGGAGGAATGTTGCGAATCTCTTGAGAAATGTTCTCTTTCAAATGTTCCAAAGTACGAGGCCTATTAATGTATACTTTTGACTTTAAGTATCCCCATAAAAAGAAATCCAAAGGGGTCAAATCACAAGATCTAGGAGCCCAAGGAATCCTACTTCACTGACAAAAGGTTACTGTCTGGTGCGTCAATTATCAGTCAGACAAGTGAAAGGATTATTGGTCCCTATTTTTTTGAAAATCAGAGTGGAGAAACTGCGACTGTAACTGGAGCTGCATATCGAAAATTCATTGAGGAATATTTAAGATCTCAAATTCAAGATGGGAATATGTGGTTTCAACAAGATGGCGCAACAGCCCATACAGCAAAGGAATCAATTCAACTTTTGAAGACAATTTTCCCAAATCGATTAATTTCACGTTTTGGTGATATTCCTTGGGCTCCTAGATCTTGTGATTTGACCCCTTTGGATTTCTTTTTATGGGGTACTTATAGTCAAAAGTATATATTAATAGGCCTCGTACTTTGGAAAATTTGAAAGAGAACATTTCTCAATAGATTCGCAACATTCCTCCCGAGATGGATTCTGTTACGAAAAGAATGCGCATGTGCATAAACCAACATGGTGGACATTTAGATGATATCTATTTAAATAAAAACTACAAAACTCTTTCTTTCGTTTGCAATTTACCTGAAGTTTCTATCTCAAGTAGTTTTTGCATAAATTAATTCTAAATATATCATGTGACTTTTTATACAAACACACGAAGGTCATTCTTAGTATTAGATTAGATGAAGGCAGTTTACAAAATTCACCAGCTTATTTGTACACTTTTGTATACGTTGGTAGAGTTGGTGAGACTAACCATGACTCTGCAGGGTCAATGTTCAATGCATGGATGATAGAACTCATTTTCAGGCACATCCTTCTCTTTCCAAGAACATTTTTCGCATCCAATCCCCCTATATAATGATACAGTTTGTTTCTTGCTTGCTTGCTTGGTCCGTCTCTCTGTCACGCTCCTAAGAATTTAGATAGGAGGAAATTCGATAGGGTATCCATGTATTGTAAGCATTGTATTGTGGATACCAAATGTACATCTTTCAATGTAAAAACTCCTTAGCAAAGCCTGCGTCCACTGGCAGACCAGTGTTGTATTTAATTATTCCAACAGTTAGAAATTAGACCGACTTATCTCAACAGGGCATGATTACAGTGTTGTGTCCCAATTATTTTCGTGTAGTGTCTCAATTATTTAAGTGCTGTTTCTCAATTATTTATTTATGCCACGCCTCTATTTATGTATTGCAACAGTTGGTCATTCATTTGAGTAGGATTGGTCGTCTTTATACGGCTTATCATATGAGTACGGTTCAACGTATTTTTCGTACGGTTTATCATATATATGAGTACGGTTTACGGTTTTTTGTTCGGTTTATTATTTACTTGCGTACGGGTTACGGTTTTTTGTACGGTTTATCATATATATGAGTACGGTTTACGGTTTTTTGTTCGGTTTATTATTTACTTGAGTACGGTTTACCGTTGATATTGAGCAATTATTGCTTATAATAAAGTCACTGCTGCTGAAAGAATTTAATGGCCAGTCTACGTGTCAAATTTTAAGTCTGCGTGTCAAATTACCAGTCTACGTGTCAAATTATCAGTCTAAGTGTCAAATTATCAGTCTACGTGTCAAATTACCAGTCTACGTGTCAAATTACAAGTCTACGTGTCAGATTACAAGTCTACGTGTCAAATTACCAGTCTACGTGTCAAATTACAAATCTACGTGTTATGTTACAAGTCTACGTGTCAAATTACCAGTCTACGTGTCAAATTACCAGTCTACGTGTCAAATTACCATTCTGCGTATCAAATTACAAGTCTGCATGTCAAATTACCAGTCTACGTGTCAAATTACCAGTCTGCGTGTCAAATTACCAGTCTGCGTGTTAAATTACCAGTCTACGTGTCAAATAACCATTCTGCTCATCAAATTACAAGTCTGCGTGTCAAATTACCAGTTTAAGTGTCAAATTGCAAGTCTGCGTGTCAAGTTACCAGTCTGCATGTCAAATTATAAGTATACGTGTCATGTAAGCAGCTTGCGTTTCAAATTACCAGTCTACGTGTTAAATGATCTACCTGTTTGTCAAATTACTTGTTTGTATATAAAATTACAGAAAAAACTAAATAAAATTTGTGCATAAATTAGTTTAAACGTGAATACAGCGGATAGATACGCTCTTCATTATGCCTTGGAACACATTAAGATCACAAAAGTAGTTATTCATTGTCACGTAATTAATTCGTGCTCCATGAGATACCAAGTCTCATTGTTGCATCTAGAATGCATTACATTATGTCGATTTAAACTTTAGCAAAATGCAAGAGAACTTCAGATAACTCACTGATAATTATCAGTGAGTTATAGAATGGCAGTAATTGGTGGGCAGTATTAGTGTAAAAACCAAACAGTTAACTGGTTCATTTTAACCCTAGAACACAGAACATGGGTACAGTTTGCCCGAGGCTAGTGACGTCTATTCACATGTTCAGTGCTCCAGGGTTAAAGACAAGGATAACAGTGATTAACATGATAAAATTTTCAAATGAATTTTCATTTCCTTGTCGTATCACTTCCGTCTAAAGTTTTGTTCATACAGAATAATTTTTCATGGGTAATCTGAATCAGAGATTAAGCCTCTTTTTAAAGTGACACAATCTAGTGATTAACGTTCTCAAATAAACAAATAAACGCTCATGTATCGAAATAACGTTCTGAAAATTCAAATAACGTTCTCATGCATTCAAATAACGTTCTAATGTATTCATATAACTTTTTCAAGTACTCAAATAATGTTCTCAAATATACGAATGTTCTCAAGTTTTCAAATAACGCTCTCATACATTCAAATAACGTTCTCCAATATTTGCTTGCAGCTACGTTGCATGAAAAAAACAATAAATTGCATTCTACTAAGGAAAATGAAATTTGTACTGTGGATTAATTTCTTGGATATTCATTAGTGAGCAACTCCTCTCGCTGACATACTGAACGATTTGGAGAAACTGCCATTAGTAGCCACAACTGACATCACTAGTCACAACTGACATCACTAGCCACAACTGACATCACTAGCCACAACTGCCATCACTAGTCACAACTGACATCACTAGTCACAACTGACATCACTAGCCACAACTGACATCACTAGCCACAACTGACATCACTACATAGTTTTATTCGTTCCTCTAGTTGTTGACACCAGTAATCGCTATTGCCTCAGTCGACAAAGACCTTGTCCCTTCTGAGATCCCTAGTTTATGATGATAGGATTAAATAGGAAAAAACTAAAATAATGTTTATTTATTTCATAGCCCTACGTTTGGGTTAGGTTCCTGAAATATTCAGAAATTAAACTGAGTAGTTTGTTTTATGAGCCAACTTGTTGTTTTATTACACGGAAAAGAAGAACATATTTGCTGATTTATCTTTTTAAGTAAGTTCCCGTGTTCCACATCAACGAAACAGAAAAGTGAATTCTCAATAAATTCTTTTATTTCGTATCGACATGTATAATCAAAATTCACACGCAGTCAAGGGTGCACACACTGACGAATCACCCGTTACACAAGCAGGAGGACTTCCGTGTGGGTTGAAGTAGGAATTGTCAGGACAGTCGTATGGGCCACTCAGAACGGTGCCCAAACCATCACAGAAGTAGTACTGAGAGCAGTCAGTCTCATCTGGACAGTTTCCATAGCAGTTATTGGAACAGGGAGCGGGAGGAGCAGGCAAGCAATTGCCATCATCCGTTAGATATTCGTTATCTTCGCAGGTTTTTTCTGTCACGAACTGGTCGAACGCACATTGATAACCAATGTCACAAACAGGGTAGAACCGCACCCACGATCCATTGGCAATTCCGGAACAAGATGGCTCGGCAACGCAAGTATCTGCTCGACATACTTCTTGCGCAGCCTTGTTGCAGGAGGTTACGTTAACAACGTAGTCGTAATAAGTATCGCAGCTTACAATGTATCTTTCATTGTATGGATCGCAGAAAACGGAATCGTATCCGCAGTCACAGTACGTAGCGTAGGAAGAATCCACACAGTTCGCCAACGTGGTGGTGAACGTCTCGCAAGCCTGTCGGTAGAGATGTATTTGTAAAAGATGAATTACTGGTCGACCTTCGTGAATTCACTCCATGTATTGGTAAACTAAGTAAAACTTTTAATTTTTTCTCTAATATTTAGCCTCTAATTCTTCAGTAGTCCTGTTTACTAGATAAACTTGAAGAAACTTTTCATTTTTTCTCAATGTCGAGTTTCTACATTGCTCTTCCTTACAAGCAAATTTGTTTGTAGCGTAAAAACAAGTTGCAAATGAATAAAATTATTTTTCTCACTCTCAGTTTGCACACAAAGCGGAGCTCTAATGTGTTGTGATTTATCGGATGCATAGGTAGCTCTAGAAAACGAAATCCTCTTATATAATTGAATAATTTTTGTACCTAAATTTGTAACCATTTTGTTGCCTTTTAATTCCACAAACTGTTCCTTAAAGAGAAAATTAGGATGTTGCTCCATGCGCTTCAAATGCTGTTGTTTGGTCATTAAGATTTTATTTTAAAAAACTCACTTCGCGATAACCACACTTTTGAAGCTCTGTTGCATGTGGTACGGCAGTGGCGTTACAGTAGACTGGCTGCAGACAGCTGGCGCAGTAATACCCGTCTGCTTTGCCATCGCAAAAGTTGAGCAAGTCGATAGGTGGTAAGTCACTGTAGAACCCAAACAAAATAGATAACTTCAAGCTCCAGTATTTATTCACATTTGAATCTTTGTATGGCTTTTGAAATATAATCTGCATACAAGGATGTTCTAAGTGAGGGTAAATACGATATTCTACGATATTTTTAGGAGCTAAGAGTAAATAACATAAATCTTCGAGGGGAATGGTTACCAGAGATTACATTACTCCTACACATTCCTGTTCATACCCTTTCAAAAAAACGAATAATAATTTGAAACCAATATTTAACGAATCAGTGGTTTTTGTCACGAGCAAAATGCAACAAGCTTCTCCATTAGTAAATGTTACTACACAAGTTGAAGCGATCTTTCTTCTACTGTAACTAGTGTTAATTCAACAAGCGCTCATGCATCCATGAGCAGCTGGGAGGTGTTTTCTATAAAGCGCGATTTTTAAGTGAGCAGAAGAATAAGAATAAATTATGTATAAAATAAACGTATATTAGGTAAATAATGTACATCATTTTTCCAGGTAAAAAATTATTTATGATGGTGAAAGATTCAGATAAAAACATAAATATTTTAGAGGTATAAAAGGCAGGAAAATATCTAACAGATATTACTAAAATCTTATAAGCTAACCAAGAAAAAAGACTTCTAACATCAGGGTTCCTGAAACCCACACAATAATTCTTCAATGTGTAGATTGTGATTGAAATGATCAATTACCAACCAATTAATTGACTTTCAAACCTCATCGCAAACTTACTGCATTAGTTTTTTTTGAATAACTGTGTCTGAGATTAATTTATCGAGTGTCAGTGTTAAAGTACGGTATATTTTTTCATTTTATGTATGAAATTAACACATATGATGATGGCTAATGTGTTGTATAAAGAAGTACAGAAATTGGCTCTCCCATGACCGGCCGGTAGTACACTGAAGGTAAATGATGGGGCATTTGGTTTTCTCAACGTTGTGTTTGATGATTTCATAGATATTCTGTAAAAATATAAATCCAGTATGTACGGGAGTATCATAGGCTTAAACTGAAATCAGAAAATGAATTCAGGAATGACGAATATTCAGAGAATTGGTAAGAGGTGATCAGCCTGAGTAAAGTGTCAATACCTTCTATATGAATACAGAACCATTGAATAAATAGTTCTTGTAGATCGTAGTGCATCTTGTTTACATAAGGGGTTCCTAAACTTTTTCTGACTTTATATCCCTTCAGTATTTCGAGAGATGAAAAGGTACCCCTGAACTTTTATGTCAGAAAGGTGAGTAGAAAAAAAAATTCCACTGAATTTTTCATAAAACTTTTAGGTTTTAGGAACTGAAAAACTAATATTATATGTACCTCTTTAGATAAGCAAATGTACTCCAGCTTGGGAACTCCTGTTCTAGACCATTGTAGATGTCATGTGTGAGTAATGTTGAAGGGAGTGTAAATACTTTTCAGGAGAGTCTGGGTCTTGGTCTTAACGTGATTACTGATAGAAGATTAACGTTAATATTTCTAAAACTTAAAATTGCTTTTTGTTGTGCTGTTGGTCTACGGAGTTTAGCATGCAAGTTTGAGTTGGAAAGACGCCAAAAAAACTATTGCATTTATTTTTTACCTCAACCATATAAAATACATACATTAACCATAATACCAGTCTCCCGAAATGCATCGTGTGGCATAAAGGCTGAATGTTAAGGGCTAAAGGGTAATGGGTAAAGGATAAGAGGTAAAACTAAGAGCTAAGCATCAAAAGCTATGAGCCAAGGACTTAAGGCTAAGGGCTAAAGACTAAAGGCTAAGGGTCAAGAGCTAAAAGCCATGAGCTAAGCGTTAAAGGCTATGGGCTTGTGGATAAAGGCTAATAGTAAAGGACTAAGGCGCCATTGCATTGAGTGCCTCATGCTTAATGTGAATCTACGTCATCAGAGCAAACAAATGATACATATAATAATTTGTGCCAATTATCAAGCATATAAACGTAAAATTCCATCATAATTGCATTTCCATTCCTTCAATTCCTAAATTTAAAACGATATTTTTAAAACCTTTCTTCACTTCAACCATTCATCATACGTCTAGTTCGTTTCTGAGGTTTTGAATTTTCCTTTTTGCCTTACATTTCAATTTGAAAATTAACATTTAGTTGCAGTTATTAGTGCCATTTACCCCAAATTTCGAAAACTACGTAACACTGATTATGAAAATAATCTAAACTCTTTCATCCTGCAATATGTTATCAATGATGTATAATTAATAATAAATTAACAAAATAAGTACTTGCCTCACACTCACGGTCAGCTGCAGACCGATCTGAAAAATGACATTTGATTCAATTCTCATAAATTTATCACGTGAAGACTGTGATGAGAAGTGAGAAGGAAATTCTCACTTATGATGAAAATCAAATTAAAATTCTAAAATTTATCTGCAAATTAAATGAGATGAGAAGAGATCCATGTATCGTACTTCTTCACAATTTAATGGAATGTTAGAAAAATAATTTATCTCTTTTTCAGAATTCTTTAGTTGCATTTTATAGTAATCCATTTGTCAGCTAAAATTTTGATCATTAACACAAAATAAATTGAATCAAAACGCATATAAGGATAGTTTCTTTAGGAAATAGTTCTACAGCCCACAGTGCATGAATGAAAGAGCACAAAAGGCTGGTATGAGGTTCTAAAACACTGGAAAATTGAAAAACTGACCTGGTCAAGGTCGTCTTTGTAAAAAAAATTAGAAATTTAACGTAAACTTTTTGAATGGCAATCATTATTATATGAAAATTCGATTTTTTTATGTAAACCAAGGAAGAGGTGAGAGTTATGAGCTATGTAAGCCCTCACCAGCTAAGGCTAAGGGTCAAGAGCTAAATCACCAGCTTGGTCGACTGGTGAGCGAGTCTGCTTGCGAGCGGAAAGACCCGGGTTCGAATCCCGCTGCCGACATGGTTGACGCGGCTAGACATACGGCATGGAACTTGGGTAACAACCGAATAATTATCGAAGTAATTATCCGACTCAAGAATGGTCCAGAAGGTTCGTTCCTATAGTCTCATTCTATTCTATTCTATTGAGTGAGAAGCGCCTTAGAAGCCCACTCTGATCATCCCTGTAAGACTCTGCCTTGTCACGGAGCCAAGAAAACTGAAAAACGGTCAACACATTGTGCTCTTCCCTCTACCCTGAAGAAGAACTGCTCCGCCCTCTTCAGACCTCAACCCTATAGATTACTCGATCCAGCTCGATAAATTTCAGAATAGTCGTAAAATACATTTGGGAGTTTTTGTGAAGTGAAGTCTAAAGTTAAAATACTTAGAGTGGTCTTATTGAGTAACCATGGGTCAAGTCAACCACTGGATGATATTTTTCATCCCTCCCAACCCATCTTATTTAGTATATTCTATCAAATGAAAAGGATGACAAATTTTTCACCGCTAAACAATGATTACCCTAGACAAGGGCTGCACATCAAGCTTATCTCTCTCTTACCAAGGCTAGGACTATCTTCATCATGGTTGTTGTACCAAGTAAGCTTCCAAGCCAAAGCGACCCTTGATGAATTCTGCAAGGCAAAAAGAACGTAAGGATATACAGTATTTAACTATTTTATAGGATATACTTGCAATAGTTCTACATTTGCTATACATTTTAATAATGATGAGCGTATTATTGCTTATAATTCGTGGGGCAAAATGAGATTTCATTTGTGTGTCTATTATTGTATGTGTCACAAACACTGAAAATATTTTGATCGTTATCTGGAGACTAAATATTAAGATGGAAGAAAAGGGTCCAACTTTTCAGAATGATTTAATTCCACAAGTCTTTGATGGGAAACACAGAGATAGATTTATGAATTTCAACAGACAACGTTTGAAATGAGTTTAGCTTTAACAGCTCAGTGACGTAACATCTCTTATCTTGATGGGCTACTTGAATTCACCGAATACATCAGATCATCAGTTCCGTCGTGTTGTTATCCCTAAAATAGTGAAAAACCAACAAATCAAATACACATTTCTACCTTACACTTGACTTTCTGTTGAAGCAGGTAGTTACCGATAAGAAAAATTTTGAAATACTGAAATTCTTCGTACTGTTGCGCTGCAATGTTTGTTGCAGGAACACCTGATGTGCATAATATATAGTCATAGGCTGAAAGACCGAGCTTGGTATCAGCTTGGGAAACTAGCATCAGGAGCTGTCGATAAGACGACAGTCTAATGAAGGAAATAACCCAAATGTAGGTTGCAACTGCATCATTCCATGGAGATGGAGTTCGTCATTTTATGGAGATCAGAGACTTTTTTGTGTACTATTGAAATTCTGACAAACTTCTGGGTAATACTCCGTTTTGATACAATAAAACTTCACTGCCACAGTGATAGAATTCATAAGTACTCTTGGCTCAGACGTCCATTAAGGCCATTGATTAGGAGTACAAGTATGTTCATTGACACGTGTACACAACTGCATGGGAATTGGCATTGTACGTGTATTTCAAAAATAAAAACATATTTGTCGTTCATCATTTTATTTTGTTTTTATTAAACCCTATATACGTTCCATATTTTGCTGCCCCTGGAATGTATTGAATTAGATTAAAGATGTTTAATTACTACACGTCTACTGTTTTAAAACGTATGAGCAGGAGAACATAATGTCAAAATTCGACGGTACTTTTTAATCAGATTAGTATAATGCGAAACGAAAACCAATCTAAACAGTGAACAAACTCACGACACTTTTGTATCATTGAGTCAGTTTAATAACTTTGAAGCAAAAATCTACTGACATTCCTAACATAAGTTGTGGCACAAGCAGATATGCTGAGCCGCACATGAAACGCAGAGCTCTTAAATCGACCGGTTTGTCTTCAATAAAATATTACACATACTTTTTTTAATCGTGAGGGACAAATTTTGATCATGACTTATCTTTCTTCGAAAACAAGAGTGTCTTTTTTTACCCTTTTGTGTATTTATTATCGAATAGCTTTCACAGTTTTTGATGTCAGTGCTGCAGTTTAGGTGTGAGCTGGTAGTATTTAAATGAATCAATTTCGACTGCAACGTTTAAAATCTATCCCAGGAATTCGAATGAAAATGGAATACGTTCAAATACGGCATGCCATTGTAATTTTTTGACTGAAAAATTTCATGACTGAGAAAGAGAGAAAGACAGCTGTGGGTATAGTCAATCTTATGGCTAATCGTCGCATACTCAAGATATTTTACTGAGTTCACCAGCTTGCTTCTATACTCTTGTACACGTGTGTGGTGCCATAATTTGAAATTGCAAGTATTTCAAGCATTATTTTAGAATTAAATCGATGCACATTCTGTGTCGTTAGCTATTACCAATTAAAATCAACATTCATCGCACCATTGAAATGTAACATTCGTCTAAAAAAAACCGTAGTTGACTAACGATCTTTTCCTACCCGCTAACTTGATACCCCCCCACCCTAGGTAGCTACCTGCCCGCTACCTGCTAGCTACCTACCCGCTACCTGCTAGCTACCTACCCGCTACCTGCTAGCTACCTACCTGCTACTTGCTAGCTAGCTACCTACCTGGTACCTGCTAGCTAGCTACCTACCCGCTACCTGCTAGCTACCTACCCGC
>VCRD01004988.1:8346-39123 GCA_006783055.1 Trinorchestia longiramus
CACACAACTCAGTGGTGTAAAATACCACATAACTCATTGGCATAAAATACTCCATAACTCAGTGGTGTAAAATACCACATAACTCAGTGGTGTAAAATACCACACAACTCAGTGGTGTAAAATACCACATAACTCATTGGCATAAAATACTCCATAACTCAGTGGTGTAAAATACCACACAACTCAGTGGCATAAAATATCTAAAGCATAAGAACTTGTGTTGAACTTTTGTATTATCATCGCCTGATAACTAAAGATTTAGGGAATTAATATTCCTACAATCAATAGGCGTTGCCAGTGAGCAAAACTCACTAATACAAATATATATGATGGTAATACTCGCGTGTTTACTGAGTATTGCAAGTCAGCAATACTAAGTAATATCAGTACAGAATTCTTCAAGAGACAGCATCTCTCACAACAGCTGATTCATTCATATACCAAGCAGCTTTTCCGCTGTATGATATACACTAAATTATGTTGTTTTTATTTATAATATGTAATATATATATATATATATATATATATATATATATATATATATATATATATATATATATATATCCCGACTTTTTCATTGAGAAGTCAACCATGCGCATAACAGTTTGTACTAGCATACCCATACGTCAGTCAGACAGCATCGTGCACACGCAGTTCCTACATCTGTAGCAACTTACATCTGTAACTTTGATGTCTAATCCCAAGCTTAATACCTGACGTCGATGCCAAATACAGACCGCTGCACTTACGCTCCTTCAGCTGCGTGTTACCGTCCACATTTCTTTCATTAAGCTCGTATGAACTTCTGATTTATAAATATTCTAGTTTGTCTCATTTCGTTCATTTTTACTTTTACATTCTTGGACTTTGAGAGTTTCATAATTTTGGAAAAGTTTTCTCCAAATTTTTGCGTCTCAGGGGAAGGAAATTTTCGAAGGAGTGAATGCCAGTTAACTTGACTTGTTCCTCTCCATTGCCTTGTGTTTTCACCAGTGAATTCAGACGATGACGATTGCATGTGTCCGCAGACTCACATTTTTTCGTAACATAGCCCCTCCGCGCTCAGAATAATTTATAGAAGTAATAAAATTATAACTTATAAATCTATTTATAAGTAGTCATAATAATATAATATTTATGAACAAAATAATAATTAATTTATACATAAGTTATAAAATTATTGAGTGAGTGACGACACGCCGGTTGTCTGAAAATTTATGAAAGGCATTTCGCAATCCTTGTGACATTTGCTACAAACAGTTCACCATGTTCTTTTATTAAACAATTACCAACTCTTTTAAAAACAATATATTTGTCGTTACATAAAAGATGTGGGATGTTTGTTATCAGTTTGTAATTCGTTTTATTCAAGAAAAGTATCCTACCTAGAAGTTCGTATCATCTTTTTACATGGAGTGCATCCTCCGTGGAGTTTTTGTCTCCTAGACACTATGATACAGTCTTCTGTTCAGCGAATGATGAAATATCAACTGATGTAAGTTTTGCGCTGAAAGCGCATCTAAGTTTTATAAAGCAAGTAATATTTTGTAACTACGCAACAAGGAGCTAAGTAATGTAATGAGCATTTAATTACTTCCCAGTAATGAACATTTTAATTTCCTGATCGCTACGCAGTTAATGGTTAATATTATTTTCTTTCCTAGTTCATTTGAAGAAAAGGGATGCTGTGGTCCCTACCTTTGTATTAGTTACATTCTATTTACGAACAATGAACGAAGTATGAAATTCACAAAAATCTGCAATTCTTCATAATCGTCGTGTATGCACGTCGATGTCATTTTTCCTCACTTACCTTCTGCTCAAGTTGAACAGAAACTTAAGAAAAATATCAATCAGTAAACTAGATTTAGATTAAAGTACCCTTCACAATAGTTTTCAATTACTCTTATAATTGCACCATTAACACAACAAGAAAGACATCAACCACTGAAACTCGCATCGAAGCGTAGTTTTTATTATCCTTTCAGCCCTAAGGAAACGATAAAAAAATAGCTAATCATCTGGTAAGAACTTGCATGGAGTTTAGGGAATTAAAATGTATTTTTCTTGCAAATAAACATACTTGTACCTTACTCACACTCGCTTAAATCCCTGAGTTAAATATTCCACTAAGCGAGTACAAGGAAAGACCTTGACTAGAACATTTTTGCTCTCTAATTTGCGTAATTATTTTAGAGCCAATTGCAGCTTAATGTTATCAACAACAATAAGCACCTCAGGTTTCGTGTAAAACTGGCTCATTTAAAAGCCAGCTTTTTATGTACCGAAATCCTGAACGGAAGCTTCATAACGATAACATGCAAACCATGAATAACGGTCATGAACTAATAATAAGAAACTTCACGACATCCCATGCTCTAAACTTTTTTCTAGTTACAATTGCAACAACCTGGAACTAATTACCCGAAAATGTAGTTTTTACTGGCACTGTGAACACATTTTAAAATAGTTTCGACAAATATTGGGTCAGGAATCGTTCAGTTCTATATATGTAGTACTGATTCTACATAGTGTCCATAAAGTCTCTTACAAAATTCTCATAAAGTTTCAATAGCACTTGTTTCACAAACAGGATCCCTGAAAAACAAATGTAAAATGTAATTAAAAACTTTCGTAAACACTGAATACGATTGGACAAATGTGAATAAAATATCTTTTAAATTGAATTGTAATAAATTGTTGAAATGGTAAAGAGACTTTATGGACGCGCTGTGTATATCCTTCTTAACACATTTCCTGCGAAGTGACGCACCGGTGGGTCACTCAGGTTAGGTTCTGTAGTTTTTTGCAGAGCCTTCTAGTGACTGTGTGTACAAAGTAAAGATTTGCACCGGCTAGGCAATCGCAGGAAACGTGTTAACTTTTGGGGTCTGTCTATGATTGCGAAATGTGTGCGTGGTTGAGATGAGTGTACGTGACTGAAATGTCCGTAATTGAGGCGCATGTGCGTGATTGATGCCTTTACGTTCGACAGCACGGGACTTGGGCGGGACAGCTCGTTTCTGTTACCAAATTCTATTCTATGTTCCATTCTATTCTATGTGCTTCCTAACTGCACTGCCTCTAGCGTACATGTGCTGAGGCTGCTGTGACATCAAAGGAAGCGGCTGGAGAGCCAGCAGGACAGGATAGGAAGCGAGTCTCGATGTCTGTACCACAGTACGGTGTCTGCGAGGAGAATTGGTGCCCTCTGTTTCCAGGCTTGGTGACTCACGTCCATTAACCTCCTCCGACGCATTGTTATTAAATTGAAATAAATTAAATGCCTTCGGGGGTAAGCAGCTCTTCGAACTAGCATCCTGAGGATCAGGCTCGGATTATTACATGGATGTGTAAAAAGTTAGGCTGCCTGATTCCTGTTGAAATGTTCAAATTTTTATTATTTTTATCATGCACAATTCATTTCTTTTTTGTCCTGTATTTAGTTTTACGTTTAAGATATTCTCAATGAACGAATTGCCGACAATGCAAAGTCCATATGCCTTCCCATAAAGGAATTTTCTAAATATACCTGGTTTTAAATTACGTTTCCTTAATATAATAAATACAACAAAAAAGTTAAGTTTTAACTTGATTAAGTTATTCGAGGAGAAACTATTGCTTATGATTATCTATTTTACTACTTTAGGAAGATATATGTTTCTAGTTTAGTTCAATTTCTTTTCCTATAAAGGATCTTCCAGACGGCAAATTTTCCAGTCATGATTCATTTTAGAAGTGTTAATACGTATGAATCTTCATTCGAGTCTCTAAGATGAAAACTTCAGACTTATAGTAGTTTATTTTAGAAGTAAATTAACATAAAGACGACTCAAGAGCTACATGCTAGAACAAACAGGAGCTACTCCATAAGCCAAGCTAACCCTTCATGCTCCAACCGGAGAGTAATTTAAAAGTAAGGTATCTTCATCGCTGCTAAAACTGCGTAAATGAGCATAACTCGGAGAGTTGTGGGCCCCGGCCCAGCCTGAGGCCACTGAAGAAAAATAACGCTCATCTTCTATTCTGCAACTACATTTTATAAGTCACAGCCCTCGCTGCACAGCTAGCAAATGCATCCGGTTAATTTCCTTTTGAGAACCGCAGAGCTTCCGATGCTTTTATCAGATCACCTCAGCCAAGTCTCGTTACTTACCTCAACAGGTGAGCCCCACAGCAATGCTGAGCTGAGCACTGACCTGATGTACCTCAGACAAGCCTAGTTACTCAATGTATTCTGTGTCAATTTTTAAATAAATTCACTGAATGTATGGATGCAATGATGAACATGACTGGCACGTTCGTTTAATAGAACAGCACAGCTCGCTATTGGGGGTTTCTCTGATTGACAAAACGTATGGAAGTATTATTGAAGGGAATTTAATTAAACATATAATAGTAAACGTATTCTATCAAAGTTAAGCACTATGTTAAAGAACTTGTTTTGTTGCATTCAAATTTTGAGCTTTTAGATGTGATTTTTGTCATAATTATCTCATAGATGTCGTCACAATTCCAGATATATATGTGACTTTTCGATGAGTCATGGCTGAAATATTGTTTATAAATAAGTATCATGCTAGTGTGCGAAGGTGAGGCAGAGTAGGCTTTGTTGATATGCGTTGTTTTTGCACGGAAACTACGTGTTTTCAAAACGCGTTTATCTTAAAAAGTTCTAAAGGTGTAGCTAATGCATGTCCTGCATATGCTCGTCAACAATGGATCTCCTAATTGTCTTTTTGACGGTATAATTGGTCCACCGACACAATTCAAACTGAGCTCGGAAATGCGTTTGTGACCGCCGTATTTAATGGGAGGCTCATTGTGGATTAACGAATGAACACAGCTGAACCATGCATTGATTCCAAGCGCACTAATGTGAATGACAATTTGATCTTCTCATTGACTACCAAAATTTCAATGCTAGGAACTATTTAATGGATCCAGACATCGACTGCAGCCACTTTTTATCGTGTATCTTTCTTCGGGCTTAAAAAAATATGTTTAAAACATTTTCCTAACGCGCATTGGCTTATAAAATGGAAACTGAACTTGTTTTCTAATTTCATGCGCACCTTCCATACGCATAGGCCAAGAAAATTACACACTTAACGAGACTAGTTCTGTGTGGATGCCAACACTACCAGCATCCACAAACAAAGAAATACTGTGAAGCTCCCATTGGAAAGGCTCAACAACTTTATATGTATATCATGTTTCAGGATCAGCAGGAGAACTCGAAGAACCAGCAGTGGCATGAACAACACCTTACGAAAACATGATGAAAATTTGTTCTTTGAGTAACTTTTACGGCTGGGAAAGTGAGACCAATGTAAGCGGATGAATCATCTTTCATGACAGTGGGTGAATTATCTTTCATAGCAATGAATTACTTTTTACCTTCATGGCATAGCTCCTGTTAAGAAAATCCTTGGCGAGAACAAGAACTGCAAGCAAGTTGTTCATCTACTGCGTGGTGTAATACAAAAAATTTTCATCTTTTATTTTGCAACTGCCCCTCGTTTGCACTTCAAGTTGCCAACGAGGTGCAATCTTCAATTCCTCTTCATAAACCCTACAGTTGTGGAAATTGAATCTTGAATTATTATTTGGAAACTTGGAGTTCTTATCAGGTTGTCGACAGTAAGCAGAAATACAAAGTGGAAATTTATAGCAAACAATTCGAGTTTTGTTTTTGTGGGCTCATGAGGTGAGCGTCTGGAAATTTTCGAAAAATTTATCGAGAGGCTTGAAGGCTTCATCACATGCTCTGAAATACAGGGCAGAAAGGATGCCCCATTAAAAAACTTTTATAACTCAAAAACTATTTCAGATAGAACATAAAACTTTGTCAAAACGTTTATTGAATTTATGAATTGTACTAAAAAAATAACATTTAAGTGTGGAAAACAATCGCTGTTATGACGCCCGTTTTCGCGATAGCACATTTCTAATCTTTTTTTTAAATTTTCTGTAACCTTCGTTAACGTGTTGCCGTTAACTTGCCTGATTTCGTCTTGGATATTTCTCTTTAATTGAGTGAGTGTGGTAGGTTTATTAATGTAAACTTTTTCCTAAAGGTATCCCCATGGATGAAAGTAGGGTATAGTTAGGTACGGGGATCTAAGCGGCCAGTTAACATCGTCATGCCAAGAGATCGATTTTTGCGAAAACAAGCGATTTAAAAGAATTATTGTTTCTCTCGCGGTGTGACTCGTGGTGCCATCTTGTTGACACCAAATGTGTCTCAGATGATCAGTACTTTCCTTGAACCTCAACTTGAAGCAAGACATCTGAGAAACATTTGGTATCAACAAGATGGTTAGAAATGTGCTGTCGCAAAAACGGGCGTCACTTAACCAGAGAGTGTTTTCCACACTTAAATGTTATTTTTTAGTAAAATTCATATATCTAATAAATGTTTTGACACAAGGCTTTATGCCCCAAATGGTTTTTGAGTTATAAAAGTTCTTTAATGGAGTATCCTTTCTGGCCCACCCTGTATGTGATACATACTTGCAAAAATATACATAAAGTGCATGTATTTAATGTATTAATTGGTAATGACAGTTTGAAAAGGATTTAAGTAGCATAACATTATATATACAATCCCTCTGGTTTAAAATAGTTGGTGCATGCAACTTCTGAGTTTGGTCGGAAACAGTGGGTGCAGAGGGATAATGCCCACAAATTTAATTCATGCAGTATAATTTCATCATTAGACATTATGCTTCTCAAAACGTACAATAAATTGAGATAAATAATCAATTTCCCAAATATTCCTCGAAACTTCACTGCAAGAAGCTTTTCCCGACTGTGCACCGACTGTTTCCGACCAGGAGTAGGATTTCTAAAATTAGTTGCACGAACATGATTTTTCATGACTTGTGTTCACACAATTTTTACTTAGCAATGAGCTGAAGAAATATTTTGAGACTGACACATGGTGACCTCAAGAGCACTGATCCTGCATCCTATTTATCTTAACATCCTATTTTATTAGAAGCTTCTTGTCTCTAGCAGATTGAAATACTGAAGCTCCAGATGGAAATTCAAGTCTGATATCCAATAAAATATATGTGAATGAGAAATGCTTATCAGTTAGTTCGAATGTATGAAACCCATTCAGAAGTTTTCCACTAATTCTCATCTAATTTAGTTAGAAATCAAATTAGTGAATAAAGTTTCGCAATAACCGTAATTTTACGCTCCGACAACCCCTGACCTGAGAGTGAGAGGGCTCTCTCGCACCCTCAAGTTACGAGCAAAGTGAGCTCAAATCGGTCCGGAAAAAGTTTTGATGAGCAAACATAGTAAAGCTACGTAATCGTGCGTTCATTTACGATGAAAGCAAGCACATAAATATATACGAGATCGCATGTATTTATGAAGATATGGTCCATGTAATATTTCTAGTGGCTCAACAATGACAACATCCGGGTTAATTTTTAAAATCTTCTTGCAGAGACGAAAATAAAATATTCTAATTACTCAAAAAGTTTTTGCACTCATTCTTTGCAATGACAGAAAATTATCAATTTGAAATACGTATTATAATTTACACTAGTTTTTCATCCTGAGAATGAACAGTAAGCAAGCTTTGCATATGTAACACTCCAAATGACTACAAGCCTCAGTTGTTCTGTGGAATACCACCGCCCACACTTATGTTTTACTTATACAGTTTTCCGTACTTTAATCCTTTTGTAACCAACGGCAGAGTTTTTGGTCAGTTACCAAAGCGTGTTGGCTCTTTAGAGAACTAGCAAGTATTATAGCAGGTAGTGGGACTCTTCAAAACAGAGAGTACATCGTGAGTTGGAATAAGAAAGCCAAGTTCGCACACCTGATACTCATTGACATTCGTAATGATCCCTTATTGGAAATATCGTTGCACGTTGAAAGAATAGAATAGAATAGAAGAATAGAATAAGACAATAGGAACGAGCCGTTTGGCCCATTCTTGGTTCAATACCGAAGTCCCATGCCGTCTAAAGTAAATCCATCAGTCATGCACGTACACCTTAACCACGTAAGTCAATTTAGTCATGTGCACACATATCACTCACGCACAGGGTAAGAATGACAACAAAACCTTTTAATAATGTTAAAGTTTTTGTAATACAGCAGCAGAAAAAAATTTGTTGTCATTTGGGACTGGACAAAATGGCAAAGCGGATGTCCATACGAAAATTAAAATCTCTATTTGGATATTTCTGCACTGACGTTTCCAAAAGAAGATGAAACAGATTTATTCGCACACAAGAAGTTAGTTGAAATAGTTAAAATTGAGAAAGTAGACGAACAGTCACATATAAATGTGATTTGTCCTTGAAGCATAGTAATTAGGCATGTTAAAAAGCTTCCTGAAACCTAATTAAATTCTACGTGTATTTTTAAACGACCTCAGACACGGGGAAAAAAGTTTGATCAAGAGTCTGGAATTTGATACGTAAATTGGTCACATTTTCTCTGTGGCTATTTTGCTTTTGTTGCTTTAACAAGTTTTCAAAAGTAATTACTCTAACAGGTTGACTTCGTGTTGGTACATCCGTGTACCACTAGATATATTATTTGAACCGCAATTTATAATAACCGTAAGCAACGTTTTACCGCCTTTTAGAAAAAGAAATCAGAAAATTTAAAAAAAGTAGGGTTGGCGTTAAGTTTTTCATTAACTTGAAATACAACAGAAGCAAATTCCTCCAAGAAATCTAAAAGTTCATTTAAATAAAATTACATGTAAAATTGTTTTTAATATTCTAATATAATAACAGCAAGAGAGCAGAGACGAGAGATCCGATCACTATACATATATAAAATTGTGAAGAGAAAGTGAAGTTTACAGAGTGATTCTACAGATGCAATTCTGGCATCGATTTAAGTCTACGAAGCTCTCATGTGTGTGTGCCCCAAAAGTAACGTAGCTAACTCATGACTTCATTCCATCATTTTTGACTAAGATTGAAGTAAGTGAGACGAAAACTAGACATTAAATTTAGAGAAAGATTGAAATAGAGAAGCTAAAGCGAAGCTTGGGATTTTGGTTAAGATTAAAACAATGAAATTGCTAGTTATAAGCCCAAGGAACACTGAAACAGTCACATACGTCAGGCATCAGTTTATTTCATCTGTTGAAAGTTTCATGTTAGAATATCGAGGGAGCCTTGTCGATGTGTGAAGTCACCATGCTGCACATGATGTATAAACGCTGGGCATCATAAAATTGTTGACTGGCATACGGCAAAATTTTGAGTTAACGTCTGATACAAATAGTATTATAGTAGCGTCACAGTAGCGTCTGCAATATTATTTCCTGCAGAACTCCAGTTTTCAATAATCATTGCCAGCTTCACTGGCGTCTGCAAAAGTTGAATCTGCAAAAGTAGTATCACCAACAGAAGGTCTTATAGAATTTCAGTCTTCAGGAACTTCAGAAGTTTCTGTTGAATTCAAGGGCAAATCGGAGTTCGTAAGAAAAAGTTTCACAGAATTTTAGTCTTTATAAACGTTGCTAGCAACGTTATCACCTGCAAGAGGTTGAATCTTGAGGAGAAGCGCCGGTTTACTAGTCCACTCGAAGGAAGGCTGAAACAAATCATTGCTATGAGGACAAGTCCTCGGATGCAAGTCCTCTCATCCAATCTAAGCGAGAATGCAGCCAATCAACTCACTTCTTCCACAGAATCTGAGGCTTAACGCTTCGAGCGATTTAGGAATTGGAGACCGCTTAATAGGTGCGCACGCCTTGAAATTTGTACGTACTTTTCTAGCCTTGGAACTTGTGAACAACAATCTAACATTCATTGTTATTTAAACGAAGATATTTGGATTCTTAGTATTCAGAATCAAGTAATTTGAAACTTAAGTTATAATACTTAGTGAAGCAAAATCATATAAATAAACTTTTTCGAATAAATATATTTACAGTTGAAAATGTATGATGTATAATCAATAGACCGTTTAAGTTATCGAAACTTTATTAACACCCTGCAGATGTTCTGACACGTAAAAGCAAAATAAAATCTAAAATATCACTTGGAATGCATTCAGTGCCGTAACAAAAAGTGCATTCAAAGGCTTAAACATCTTTATATTTTATCAGAGATTTTTATATCGGTGCCTTTATTTCGAAGCAGTCAAACGAGTATGTCTGCTGACAGTAGTCAAGCTAAAACAGAACAGGGTTTCTGAATTATTATATACGTGAACGTTACTACACAAATGCGACATTTGTGTCATGTGATGTGTGTCCAAGGTGATAATGTTGTTAGCTTTAGCCTATTATTGCCACGCAGGATTTGTGTCCTGTGACACTTGTGAGATAAGTGCTAAGCTCGCTCACCTAGGCATATTTGTGTCACATCCCATTTGTGCCAAATGTACAAAGGTCGTTCCCGTCGACACATTTGTGACACACGATATTTGTGCAATTTGTTCTAAGGTCGTTGACCTCAGCATAATTGTGTCGGAGCCTAGTGCTCTATCGCAATCAAAAGGCGGGTCATAAAGATATTTTACAATACCCAATTGAATAATAAAAAGATTCAATGGATTCTATCATATATCGGAGTTCGAAGATGGAATTTCAAGATAAATACCGTCCAAAATAGTGTGGTAGGGGACATCAGGTCTCAGAAGAAAATTTTTCAATCTTGGGTTGAAAACTTGTAAGGGCTGACGTAAAAGTGTCAAGGGATACCACGGAAATCACAGGTTCAGTTAAGGATTCGCCTAGTTCTTTTAATAAGAAATCTAGTAACGACTATGATGCGTAGATCTATGATTAGCATCCAGGGCTGGAAGTGGAGAATGACAACACTGAATAAATTACTTAACTAAATATATTCATAACTAGAAGACTTAAATATCTAAGGAGTAACACAAACATGAAAAGAAACATGAAAAATTAAGGGTGACTCATTATATATGATTTACGTAGGAAATCATGACTACGGATATACCCTCATACAGCATACGATAAATGTTGCAAGCATATCCACACGGGGGAACGGCCGGTTTTCAAGAAAAAAGTAGTTTCAGACGACCAGGAATCTGGAAAAGCTAACTGCGTAGACTGTTCTGCGACGTTGTGGAAGACAGCATAAGCAGCACGAGCAGAGTATTCTCCGTGGACGGAGTAGCAAGGAAGATGCACTGTATGGAGGAGTAAATTCCGTCAACAACGAGGAAGTTTCACAGAGTCTTCACTTAGATTTGAGAAAGGTCAAACTCCATTCTGCCATTCAGAAAATGTTTTCAGAAATTTTCAATCTCTTTTTCAAGTTTAACATGCAGATGACTTCAGATACTTATTACAGTCAGAATTTATCTTGGGTAACGAAGAATACCTGAGTGATGAAAACTTATGTTTAAATCCAAATTTATCATGTTACGAATTATGAAATATTTTTTGCGGAATTTTACTGGATCACCCTTTATTAAGACTCGTGCATACATATGTTCGGCCATGCACAGCTCCGTACAAAATTTTCCTCGGCATGTGCTGAGCAATACCTGTGTACTAGAACAGGCTTCTAAGATACACTGTCTGGTGCAATATCTGGAGAAAACGGGTAGCAAAAATTGCAAACCCCTCCGTTATGAGTTTACATTGCTGGTAGTATACACGTATTCTGGCTCCACTTACCAAACGAAAAGGAAATGCTTACGCATACCATTATTTGTCGTTAAATTTTGCATAATCCCCTAATAATATCATAAAAGACGCTTTACTCATGTTATTCATTTTACCTTCTGAAACCTTTTAAGTAACGAAGAATTTTTATACCACCGATTTTTCTGGTCAGCCTTGAACAGTGAAGAAATAAAAACCACCAATATTTCACAGTGTTACTGTCAAACAAATAAATGAACGATCGCTTTTACATTTACGGTTATATTATCAAGAACATCTGTTAATTCCCAGCTACCATCACTCAAATAAAAAATGTTTAACATTTTTGCTTCGGAATTTGGAACGTGTTCTGAAAGTTATGGTGTGAAATGCCGTCTTTGACGAAGTATCCAGATCATTATCTTTGCCATCAACCGAAGGCACTAACGTACGAACGTACGACTCAGGCTAAAGTGTGTTAAAGTCACAGGCATATGTACATCAACCGACGGTTCTGACTTACAAACGTATGCTTCAGGCTGAGGCATGTCAGAGTCATGGGCCTACACAGACATGGTAGTGCTTGCGACTCTCGGTTTTATTCGTTTAAGGCAGCCCCCGTCCTCATCTGTCTTCCGCCCAGCTCCCTTCACTCAATTTGGAAAAGGTTTGCTCTACAGAACCAGGGCTTTGATTAAAATCTTCCTTCCGGTTTACTTCTGCGAGGAACGAAGAAATTCAAAGAGAAACTAAATCTTTCAAAATGATTGAACGCAGTGGCGTGAAAGATGTTTCCAAGGGAGTAATTACGAAATTGAAAAGAGGAAATAAAAATCGACAGTTTCCAATAAATTTTCGGTGTAGTGTTAACGAACTATATTTTCTAATATATACTCTGAAATCACTTTTTCTCCTCATCTAACTCAAAAACAAAATAAAGACAAGCTAGAAAACTCTTTTGTTTACGCTCTGCATGTTGCATAGCAGTTCACACACAAATCAAGTACAAATTAAACATACACGTCGTCGAACCGTCAGCACCTAATTTAACTCCATGTAAAAATGATCAAAGAAGTTTTAAAGCTGCATCTTTAACTTTCGTTTTTGTTACGTCACAAATAATTTTGAATAGCATTTACTATAATGAACATCATTGTTGCCTTTTTTTGGTCGTGTTTGAGAACGAGTATCCAGCAACCCAAGTAAGAAGGTCCAAGGATCAAAAAAGATGAGCAAACAACCTAGTTTGTCTTACTATCCTCTTCGGCAGATTCAATATTTTCATCCCTCCTTCATTAATCCCGCTCATTAGACTATCCATATTTTTCGTCTACCTCTGTCTCCCTACATACTATGCTTTTCTAACTTTCATCAAACATAATTCCGTAACATAATATTCTTTTCGTGCTCATTCTTGCTTTACTAGTATTCTCAGCATCTGTTGGCTTATATCAAAGCTTATTTCGACCCAAAACAAAAGTGCGTTCTGTATCGCAACCATTCTGGGTCACTTCATTTTGTCGCCTTTCCTCCCATAAAATCAACGTAATTCCTTCCTATCAGACACACCTGCTGTGTGACGTCTGAAGTGCTACTGCAACCGAACCCTGTAGCCATAGAAACTATTACATGTATCAGCAATCATTTACCTTGTCAAATAATACGTTCATTTTAACATTTATTCAAGGAAATCAATCTACATATAAAGTAGAACGCAAACAACAAAGGGTCTTGGGGTTTCACATGTCAGTAAAATTTCACTAATACTGCCTAATAAATCAAGGCAGAGTTTACTTCGAATAACTACACGTATCTTTTCATTATTCCCTCAAAACAAACTTTGATGCAATGAAATTTTAGAAAAATGTAAACTTGTGGGTATACTTCACGCTTACAAATCCACACCAATTTTCATTACAAAGCCTTTGAATAAGTTCATTATAAATGCAGCTTTAAATTTGGTCGAAATAACGTTTTCATAAGTAATGAGCGTTCATGACAAGCAAAAAATGTAAATTTTCTCCTTTCGAATTACTCGGTCCGGTTCTCTGTTAAAAGAAGAATAGAGTTAACGCCAAGCCTTGGTGTCTTCTAGTAGTCCCAGTTTACAATTATGAGCAGCTTTTGATTGTTATTTTGTTTACTTTAATACCATCAGGAACTCTCTAATCAACTTAGAAATACTCATAAAAATGATATTAAAGAATATTCTACCACTTCTTTACTTCTTCTACGCTTAAAATTAACCATCACGTTTATATTACATAAAAAGAAGCAAGCAGGAACGAAAAGAGGCACGAAAAGAGGTAAGCAGGAACGAAAAGAGGCTCGAAAAGAGGCAAGCAGGAACGAAAAGAGGCACGAAAAGAGGCAAGCAGGAACGAAAAGAGGCGCGAAAAGAGGCAAGCAGGAACGAAAAGAGGCAAGCAGGAACGTGAACAACCTAAATCAGAGGCATTGTCGAGCACGGCGGTTTTAACGCAAAACACCAAGAGCATGGATCACAAGGCACCCTGCAGAAACTGAGGGTGGAGGGGCTGACCATTTCTCACTTAGACGAATGAATGAGCAAGTCATGAATAATCGGACCAGGCCACTTCTGTACGATGGATGATTTTGGGAGCGTTAATGTGGCACGCAATCTCCAATTCGGAACTCCACGCTACTACAGCGTGATGCAATATAACTTCCTTTTTCAAAGCGCTTTGCTTTGAAAAAAAGGAAATTACAACAAAGGCCTCAGGAGCTGAAGGTGTGCGGGTCGAGATAAAAACGGATTTTTCTTCAAAATTGCATTTGAACACTAGCAAAAAACTGAGTTTGAAACTAGGTCTTCAGCGGCTCAGAGACAATTGTGCATTCGATGTACGAGTTTGTGTTGGAGTCAAGTAGAAATAGGAATATCGAAGTGAAAGCTTCATCTGACCTCCTACAATAGCTTTTGAATAACGCAGAAATTGCACAAAATTAAGATTACGAACGTTTACTAAACGATCACAATAATTTTAATACCAAGAAATTCGTTACCTTTCTAAATCGAAACACAGAGTGTGACTTGATCAAAAGGAATTGGGATACTAAGCTTTCTAAACACGTTATTAAAAATATAAACACTAATAATGAATTATTCATACTCAGTAAAATTGGAGAGTTAAGATGCAAGGACGGAGTGACTAAGTGGATACGTGCAGCAGGCGGAAAACTGAGCTCGGATGATTTTGAGCAATGCATGAAATTTCGAAGCGGGGTGTTGCCACATCTTGCTAAAGATCGAAACCCAAATTTGTTTGCAACGATAAGTGAAATTTCAATTTCATAGTAAACATAACTTCCGTTTTTCTTACCTTTTTGAAACACAAAAAAGGAAGTTACGTTGTCACACCTTGTATGACAGATTACAACGACAAATAAAATTTTGATTTCACAGGACTTCATGTTTCATGTGCTTTAATTTATTTTTGAAGAATTTACCCTTCTTTCTCCCCCAACGGCAGAAGTATCTTCAGCATTCACTTTCTAGAATTTCCAATACGCTCCATCACAATATCATCTTAATGAATAAGTCAAACCACTGTTCAGATACAATTAATACCTTCACTTTTATTCTGTCAGTTGTGCATTTTCTATGAGCGAAGTCAAGAGCACTTACAGGAATGTACCTACAAGATGAAAGTCCCTTCACTGCAGAGCATGCCCTATTCTTCATTTCACATATAAGTGCGCACATGCAATGCTACAAAGTACAACTATAAAGAAACACTACTAGAGGACAATTCACACATTCTCTCAGACGCGTGTAAGTGGCAAAGTCCGTCTTCTTAGGTCTGTCTCTTGCGACTAGGAATTATTAAATACGTTGCTGTCCACTCTCCACAGTGACTAAATCATTCATTGAAAGCGTCCTGGAAGCTCATGCAAAGTCTCGTAATGTGTCCACGCTGAGAAGCGAAGTATTTATAAGCATGAATATTTCCTTCTTGTGTATGAATGGCCAGTCGTATTGTTTCGGTTGATGTAAACGCTAAGCGAGCTGCACTCTCGTACTCCAAAGTTTAATTGATTAGCACAAGGATGATATTCTGCATCCTTCTTCTGAATGATGCTATATTCTGTTTTATAGTGTATGATGTGAGTCACGCTTGTATGCAAAATGAATTATTCCGAGTATTTTCCATGCCTTGACCTCTTGTGGTGGTTAACATTTGACCGATTCTTCCACCTACAAGGTGAGGCCAAATTATGATACATTTGTTTATTTCATTTGTGAAAGGCAATGGTCATCAGTGCTAGCTAAAAACATATTTGTATTCTTTACTCTACTTTGCTTTTATTAAACCTAAAAATCTGTCCGATATTTTTACCCCACCGTATAATGAAAAAAATAACATCCCCTATTTCCCACTTTGCAAGGAATTAATTTTCAAATAAGTCTGTTGATTATATTTTGAGTTGAAAACTTAGAGCGTTATTTTAGTGTTCCTCTAAGCATGAACAACATTCGTACGTTGGTACACAAAAAAAGCATAGGTGCATTAGCTTAAAGGCATAAATATTACACACGATGCAGAGCGTGTGATTTAAATCTTGTAAATTATGAAAGTTTTAAGAAGAAACTAACTTTAGGATAATGATTTCACCTACAGTCGTTGTCTTTTGAGTGCTAGATATACTGTTAGTTGTCCACAAGAACACTGTACAACAGACGAGGGAAATACGGAAGTAAGTTAGGAATTAAACATTCAGAGTTTGAATCTCGTTGGTGTTCTAGTTTGCGAGTCGACGACGTCTCGCTTTGTGGCCGCCACTCAGAAGACTTGAAAATGAAAAAAAAGGAACATTTAATGTTACTTTTACGATTTAGAAATGGAAAAATCTGTGGCATTGTTCTGGTGTAACCATCATCTCTGTCAGCCATCGCACATGAAGTTTTCAATGAGCTAACGCTCAGACTTTAAACGAATTATAGTTTGAATTAGTGTTAATATGAACCCACCATTTGTTTTCAGAAGGAAAAATTAGTGTACCAAGCTATTACTTTACTTAGACTACACATTCAGGGAACAATAATAAGTGAAGATGATGCTCATAAATCTAGAACACTGATACGTTGTCGTGACGGTGCTAGAGGGCAAGTCTGTCCTCGCCTAGGGAGAGTCAGGTCAGCAGAACACTAAACATTACTAAATAGTATTTGGAGCTTAACCACTCCTAAATTCATGTATACGAGGGCAGTTTTTTCCACCTACGATAGGTTATATAAAAAATGTCAATTTACATAACAATGATTTTATTACCAAAAGTACTGTAGGGTCTCACTTATTTCTCTACATAATCCCCAAAACGGATACAGCATGATTGCCCAAAATACGGGCAATTGAATACGACTGATACGGGCTCCCACCAAATGTGAGTTACGACGTGTAATTTATATTCTGTAAGCAGAAGATCTTAGTATTGGTAAAAATCCATTGCACAATGAATAAAGTGTACGGTGACAACTATACGAGGAAGGGCTGTGTACGGGAATAATGTAGAAAATTTAAAAAAGGGCGAACCAACGTCCATGAAGAAGGTGGACAATAGCCAAGCCTGTCGGTACTGTAGGCCACGTTCAGCGTGTTGATCAGGTGGTCAACACCAAACGAAGGTTTACAATCAATGAACTTTCTGAAGAATTTTCAGATATTTCAAAGTCTGCTTTGTACACAATTGTACTAGACCTTGGATACAGGCACCTGTGTGTCCGTTGGGACCGGGCCCATTCTACCTGTCAAAATGTATTTCTCTGCACAGTTGGCTAAGTTCTTTGAAGAGCGCATCGAGAAGCTTGTGCCATGATATGATGAACGTCTCAACCGTTTATGTGATTATGTAAAGAAATAAGTAAAAGCCTGCACTAATTTTAGTAATAAAATGATTAAGTTATGTAAATTTACCTTTTATATTGTCCATCTGAGGCTGAAAAATTCAACGCTTGTACAGCCAAGTAGGAAAATAGCAATATAATTGCAATAGGTTTATGTGAACATTCTTTACTTTTTCAAAAATATAAATATGATACGTACGTCCTAGTATTTCAGCTTTATCATCTTGAAACTTCTATTGTTTTACATCCCTTCCTGCTTCATTCAATGAAGTTAAGAAATGAGCTTCCCTCTATAGCAGTTGCCTCTCCGCCTTGCCTAGCAAGGAAATAATTTTACTGCCGAGACGCTGACGACCAAAACAACTCAAAATTAGTGCCTGGAGTCAGTCCTGTAAGTTCTTGGATAATTCAAACATCAGTAGAACATTAAATGGATATTACTGGGCCACTATATATTTATGCGACCTTCTCTTGTCATTTTTCTGCATCCTTGGACCTGATTTTTTGCACGTATGAATCAAGCCTATGAAGTTATCGTTATTTCTCCGAGGGCATTGTCTCATTTGGCTGAAGTAGCTCACTAATTAATTTTTCCTTGTCCCGTCACACTGGAGATAAAAAATTTTCAAGGAAAATTTTTGGAGGTATAAATACATTGCACGTTGGAACACTTCCTCTTAAGATTAAAATAGTCATACAGTACAAGGAAAATATGTTCACAATTCGTACATGTAGCCTTCAAATTTGGTTCATATATAAAACAAGCAAACAAAATTTTCCAGAAGGCATGCTATTTAAAGTGGACGTAAGCTGATTTTATTACGAATATAAGTAGTTTTTTGTAATTATAAAACAGAATTGAAGACAAATGTTGTCATTATTGCTGGGTAAAGTGAACGTGTTTCATATCTCTTTCAGCCACTTCTCTAGAGGCCAGTGGACGCCTCTAAGAGGGTAAGATGAAATATTCAGGACGAATATTATTTATCGTGGTAGCATTCTCATTCTTAAAGCCTACGTCTATAATTGTATTATTATCGTGCAAAAATTATCTGCGTGAGCAACTGGATGTTGATCGTGGCACAGTGGGGGACAAAATGCGGTCAGTCAAGGAAAAATCAAGTACGCAAAGGGCACTGAACATAAAACTTCAATACCAAAATGAGTTTCTTGAGAGCTGAAGTAGCTAGGCCAGACAACAGAAACACGCAGTATTAAGATTGTTAAGGAATTTCAGGTACGAAATAATGACGCCTGAATGACCTCCACAAGGCTGTGAAACTCAAATGGTACAAGTTTAGACAATATGTATGTACAGTAGTTTAATGTTCTTTCCTTCGGCTGTTAGACTTAAATAACAAAATAGCTCGAAACAAAACATAAGTAGCACGAATGACTTGGAATAGGAATGAGACTTAGATAATGAACATTTTCAGACAGGAAATCAAACAGAATAGATTGGCAACCAACGTCTGTGGAATTTGGATAAGAAAAGGGTTTCAAACAAGTGCACATAGCTGAGGTGAACCTAAAATTCCAACGACAAAGTTTCTGTCCAATACTTTTGCTGCCCTGAATATTCATGCACATTAAGCTAGGGTAAAAAATCGTCTATTTTTCATGGATCACTCACAAAAAATCCCAAATATAAGTTATCTTTATACGAAAAAACGACTTGTCAGACGGTTGATGTGTCATGATAATTTGACAAGTTTATTTTGCTGCCAGGATTAAAAGAAAAGAAAAATTTCGCCAAGGCAAATGGGTGTTTGCGCAGCTGAAAGCAAAAATTATCATGACATTTTTGAGGGACCTTTGCGTACTCTGCGGGAAAAAATTCTTTTACCTCAAAAGATTGGACAAGTTCGTTTCACAAGCTTAAAGAATAATCTTATCTAATAATTCTCCAGCATGCAGTCAGTTTGAGTGTGAGCAAGACTAGAGACTGTGCAATAAAGTACTTGCAGTAGTGTAGAATAATTATGCTTTTATTTTGAACTAGTGTGTATGTCCGTTAAAAATGAAGGGTTTTAATATCATGCATTTGAAGGAAGAACTTAAAGTAACAGATTCTCAGACCTAATCAGACCTGAAAGTCTATGGATTTAATTACCAGTATGTAAGGGAGATTCCTATTGTAATAGCGTAAGAGAAATTACGCTAAAAAATATATAAATTCATTTATTTAAGAAGACACCTGGCGTTTTATTATATAGTGTTGATATTCAGAGTTACATATATTGTGGGCTCTATAAATATCCATCACGCTGCCAAAGATTTCAGTTTCTATCCTGATCCGACGCTAAAACGAATTAAATTTAAACATTTTGCATATATTTGTGCGTCGAATCCAAATTTACAACTGTATTACAGAAAAAAATTGTTAACAACTAACATGCTGTGACGAAGTTAGTTATTGACGAAGCTAGACTTGGGTGTATATTAATTACTGAAATTACTCAACTCGGAGCAAGATTCTCTGAACAGCTATTTCAAGACCACGAGCATCTCTTCCTGCGGCCGAGTCCACCGCAAAAGCAAGAGGAGTTCAGCGATGACCATCAGCAAGAGGAACCATAAGTCCGCATTACTGCATTTAAAGAGCAGTCTTTAAAAGGCAGTTTCATCAGTCAGGAGCAACTGATGCCAGATTGTAATTAAGACTGAGAAGACCGGAACGTGATGCAGCATCACACTTGCCACTCGCTGATGGAGAACTCATTATAAGGCTAATTAATTAACCTAACGTGAATAGACATCGATCTGACGCTGCCGTCGCCCTCAACATAACAGTTTATCCTGGAGGCTTTTGCAAGAGAGTTCTTCATAGAGGGAAAGTTTCAAACTTGCAGGAGATAACGGGGGGACTCAGTATTGGGACTAAAAGCATGCGGGTTTCAGAATTGAAGGGTGGACAGCACTAGTGGACTACTTGCATTTTTTCCTGTGGTAAATTTAATATATTTTCCACGGGAAAAATGCAAGTAGTCCACTCCCGTGCTGTCGCTAACACAGCGCTGACAGAGGCGATTACGATCCAGTAGTTTATTATACATATGAAGGGTGGACAGCACTAGTGGACTACTTGCATTTTTTCCCGTGGGAAAAAATGCAAGTAGTCCACTAGTGCTGTCCACCCTTCAATTCTAAAAACACATCTGTTAATAGTCGAATTTATAATTGACACTTTCGACTTAAAGCATCACTTCCATTGGAATTGCTCAGCATTGATGCATGAAAAAAATGGATGTGGAGTCGGACTCGGATTCTGCTAAGCATTACTGCTAAGGAATTGGGGTTGGACTTCTAAAAATTCAGAAGTCGCAGTCGAAGGATTGAATTTCCAACCCTACAGATTTGAAGGGCAGTGTGACGGCACAACTATGCATAAAGATATTAGTGCAAAATGCGGTACGTATTTGGGTATGTGGTCACTTTAGAAAGTTGACTGAGGAACAAAAGGGAAATTTTGAATTGACCTTTCTGAAAAAAAATTCATTAATGACTGCTTTTTTCATCTAATAAAAATTGCCAACATTCTTCTGAAACAACTCTCATTTTCTAACAAATCTAGTAAAAATTTGGAGCTTATTTCTCTGGGAAATTTTTCACATTAACGACTTCAGCCTTGATCTAGAGAAAAAAATCCCACTTAACAATCCGTTGTGAAGTAATCCAATAATTTTAATTAAGCAAAACTTTTGATCATTGTATTAATTTTTGCTAATTTACATTGACTTTCCTGTTAAATATTTAAGAAAAGACCTATCAGCTCTAAGACCTGCATTTTATCATTTGCTGCAACTCACGCTATTTCTTATTTATTTTTAGACCCACAGTCCAAATTTACTTCAACTATTCACTACACGTCAAGATAAGTCTTGAGCATTGGTGAAAACAAGAATTTTATTTCGTGGAACAGCCAATTTCTTGTCATAAAATTCAACCGTAATTCATACTAAAACTTAGCGTACGGTTCTCAAGGCTCTTGGACTAATTTTTGGGAGAAGAAAGCATCGCTGGAGTCATTTAGGGGCAAAGTGTGCAGTTTTTAGGCTAAAGTTGGAGTCATTAGGGCGGATGAGGCACGGAAATGTGAAGCGGCCACGGAGATTAGAGCTAAAGCATTCAGGGAGGGACGCATGGGGTGCTCAGTTACGCCCATAAAAGCTTTCTGCAGCAGGGTCCAAAAAAGTGCTCTCAAATTTTCATATTTTGAAAAAAATGCGGGCAGCTATGAAGCCTTGCTTGATATTGCCAAAGTTGACTGCTGAGAAACCAACCAATGAAAATATTTGGCAAAATTTGAGTATACTTCACACGGTTGCGGTAGTTGATTCGTGTAGTTAGTAAATCAGTATAGATTTTCACCAAACCAGCTCTAGAAAATTCAATAGGGGCAACTTTCAGTAAAATGAATCACGTGGTTCATTTGCAAACGTAGTTTTGATTTGCAAATTGATTATTGGCTGCTGATAATTATTTTATAATGATCTTACTCATCTTACTGCTATAAAGTATCTTTGAATAAAATTAGTCAGTTTTAAAGATCGTATAATTTTGTTAACTATTTTTTTCTCAGGGAAATCATTTAAGTTTCTCACTGAATGACATTTGTGGGTGAACCTACAAATTAGATATTAATTCTCTTTTAAAGTTGAATAAAAGTGTGTCCGCTTTCTTTAGCGCAGACCCAAAGGCCATTTTAATGCGGCTTTCGATGCCTTGAACAAAATGAATAGTAAAAATTTGCTTTTATTTTCGGCAGTGTCAAGTTACGGCTTCAGTGCTGCATGAATGCAACAGCTATTGCAAACTAGAGTCTATTGAGATGAAATCTGCTGAATCCATTCCATGACGGGCTCAAAAAACACGCAACTGCCTTTGAATCGACTCTAAAGACAATTTTTGATCGCAACTGAGCTTTTCATCGTAAAAATGAGAAGCAGACTGCGGTGTCTTTGGTGTTTCTTCGAACAAATAAGGAAATAAGAAGCCGTAAGATATTCAGGAACGATCGACTGTGCTTTTGCCGTTCTTAGCTCCGTCAATTTATTCATGAGTGTTGCACCAACAAAAGACACTATTCTTTTTGGGTCATATGTAAATCTTCAAGCAAGAATTCTTGATATCTTGTTAGTGATCTGTATAGAAGATGTTGTTGGAAAGAACTCTTAATATACGCCCCTCATGACTGAGCTACTATTCCCACACATAGAACCTGGGCAGTGGAGTTGGAAGTTCAATTCTTCGACTCCAACTTCTGAATATTTTGAAACTTCAACTCTGATTCTGATACCGATTCCTGAATTTATAGCAAGTTCCACTTCGACTCTGTCTCTATAGCTATAATTTTCGCCTGACTCCGGCTCCTCGATTCCGATTCCACAGCCACACGCGATATTGGCTTACACAGAAGATTAAGATTGTGTAACAGACTTGCTTACTTAGCTCACCCATGAAATTGCACCTTGTGTAGCATGCAAGACGTGATCAATTCGAACACTCTAGTTGATAACATCCACCATTCACCTTGTGATGACTAACGAACGATAGTTTGCTCTGTTTCAATTTCTTTAATTGTACAGCCAAGGTTCAAAGTAAATATTTGGTTCTGCTTTTATTGACTATACTGTAAAAACTCGTATGTTCTCGAGTTGCAGAATACGGGTTTAAGACACGTGTGCTGTTTACAAGCATATTTGTGAAACAATTAAAACTACTGTAGTTATGAATTTTCGTTAATTGATTGCAAGAATTATCTGAAGAACATGGTGGTCATTCCCAAGTTATAATAAATCCTATAAAGATGTACTGACCTGTGTGACGCACATCTACCAGCCCAATTCACTTGTAATTCAGAGCCAAAAATCCAACTTCACAGGCAATTAAGGTAAAAAATTACAGTAAAAAAAGCTGAACTCGAGCTTAATCAGCCTTATTATTCAGCGTCCACCATTGTCACTTGACGACCGATTTCGCAGCATGGGAAATAATTCACATACTTTGAAGCTGACAACTTTAATGTTCTTATAAAGCTCATATACTCTGAGATATAATTGATATGCAATTGCAATAATTCACCACTGAAATGAGCAAATAAAATCACGAGAAATACCCAGCCCGTCCAAATATTTAAAGCATAATATTATTTGCAAAGTGATCTTTGACTCCAAAAAACATATTTTGGAGTCAATTTTGGTAACTCTGGTCAACAAATGTTAATTTTTTCTACGCTGACTAAAGTTTGCTGTTTTTAAGTAATTCAGGGTCACTGATTTAACATGTTGACTACGTGTTGGTTCATTGTATCACTAGGTATATTATTTGAACCTCCAATTTGAACAACCGTAAACGTGTTGTAAAATGGCAATAGTTTTCTTCTATCACCTAGAGTTTTTTATCTATGAACTGGTCCATATAGGTCACACTCATAATGGCTGGCTATTTTACGACCCAGTGAATGAAGTGGAAGATATTCTTGGGGGAATAAATTAGTAGATAAATTCTTGGTGCTCTGTGTAAGACACTGGAAAGTTCCTGTTAAGAAACTGATTTTTCAGTGAGTAAGTTTTTGACGCCCCGTCAGTCCATAGCATGTGGAATTGTACAGCGTATAAAAGTCTAAAATCACGTGTATTGGTTCTGGGTTCCTTGTCCTTATTTTATTTTATCTTTGTATTCAGACTTCGTTTTATGACACCTGGATATATAAGTTTGTTTTTTTCAGATTTGTTTCATGATATAACTTTCAGTAGTATAACTTCATTACGAAGGAGCTGTTTGAACTCATCCGACTCATTTTCCTATGTAAATATATGTATGTGGTTGTCTTATCGCACCAGCTCAAAGAATAAATATTCGTGCCTCTGTGAAAAGGGCATACTTGGCTTACCTTAAGATTGAAATAGATAATCAGGATAAACTGCAGGTCCCGTACAATGTTTGTAGATTATCTGCAGAGAATATACGCAATACCTAAAAACCATAAGAAAACATTTAGGGTTTGATATTCCTATGGTGTATCAGGAGTAAAAAAACATGCGAACGATCGCTACTTAAGTCTCACAGAGCCTTCTGGTTATGGCAAGCAAACTCGACATAAAATAAGTTATCCAAATCTAGATTAAACAATTCGTTCAATGCTTTATTCAGATGAAATTCCATTACCTGTATTCAAGAAGCTTCGGTAACTGGACGATGATTGTGATATGCATGAATCTAACACGAGCAGTGAACGCGACAGTGATCGAGGTTTCGTACATGCATCGACCAAAGAACGTGTAAACTACAGGTAGTTAGAACTGAATGATTTAGTTCGAGACCTAGGCCTGTCAAAAGGAACAGGGAGAAAGATCTCTTGTTTTCCTTTAAAAGAGAAGAAGATTTGTTTTACTGTTTGGACGTGCCAGGACTGTCAAACGAGATGGTTGTTTCAGACCATGATCCAGGTGAATGGAGATTTTTCAGCCATTGACTTCATAACGCACTCGACTTTTAAAATTTTCATGAGGGGAACGTCTGTTGTGCGCTCAATAACTTGGTATCAGCTGTAAATTTTAGCACATCTTTGACTTATTCGTCTTGTACTAAAGTATAAGTCATATTCGCATACATGAATTACAGTTGGAAGCCGTTTCTTATTTATCGGCCCAATGACCGCTATCAGTGTATATTACAACCCTGCAAACACAGTTTTCATAGTTAACGTAAACTATCAAAGTCTGATGTTCATAAACAGTTTTTTACTCTTTGCATCATAAATTTTTTATAATAGGTGCAAAAATTACCAGATGTTAACATCCAAGAATTAAAAAAATTACCCATAGAACGCTGTCGCACACGTTAAAAAATGGCTGCATCCGGAGTTGCAAAAATTCCCGGTTCTTTTCGTGTATCCTACAAATCAAACGATTTATTAGTCGGCCTACTAAATTCTACACAGTGTGTCGATAATCATATCAAAAAGGCAACGGAAGTTTTCGTAACACTCAAACAAACTGCGTTTCGTACTCACCAACTCCAAAAGTCCAAATAACACACGTTCTGAGGCTGGAGCTTCGACTGTCTCTCCGCAGTTTGCAAGCCAGAGTAGGGGCGTTAGAAGGCCTCGCAGTTCTTGCAAACATTACAGTTCGGCAACTGCCAAGGCGTTGCCAGCTTCGCTACCTAACTTGACAAAGTCGCAGCAAAGTTGGCTCCACGATTTGCCAGCTCACGCATGTTGTGTGAATCCAAAAGCAAGTTCTTCTCCCTCCACGTCCTGTGAGGCTCACAACTTCGTCCAACTCGTGGACATAATTGCACTAATATCGAAACCCATGTCAGATCGTCGAGTAACTGCCATCTGGTTCAGTGTGGACGGACATTCCTGCAACGTAATGTTGGCTCAAATAAACTTGGTCGGATTGAGATACGAATAGGCGCAAATAGGGACAAGTAGGCAAGACTACAAGTGAACGAGTGGTTTCTGACAAGTGAAGACTAGGGCGAGTTGAACTGAAATTAAATTTGCTGCTCATTCTCCGTAGCCTACAGAAGTACCTCGAAGGAAGAAGTGCACCAGCCCCTATCAACAAATAGAATTACATTTTTGAGTAACATGAATTTTTTGGCCCACTTTGTTTCAGAAGCCAACAAATGTTTTATAAATACGTAGGGGTATTGGAATTTTTAGTTCAAATACATTTCTAACTACATGGGTGTGGTTAGAAATTCGAGAACAGTCATTTTTTATGAATCAAACACGTAATCATTACAACCCATTCTAAAAAATTGGAAACGTTGAATATTTTCTGCACTCGTAGTTAATTCAGGCGATAAAAAATGTCGTATAAAAGAAAGCTTTTGTTGGGCATATTTTCCTCGTTTTTACAAATTTCAGTTTGATTTGTATATATTTTAGATTGATCGCACCTGAATCCGTAATTAATTCCAAGAAATTACAGCTTAATGAAAGCAGCTTAATTAGCGAAACGTTAATGGCTTCTTATCCTTACGTGAGTATAGGGACTGGAAAAGAAAGTCCTCCGCATACATTGGGTCCATGAAGAGAAAGTTAGTTTTGCATACGTCGGCATTCGACCTCAACTCTCAGCTTTTAGAAAGAACTCCTCCATCGTTTTAACTTCAGAAAGAAGTTAGCTTTGGATTTAATTTTGCTAGTTGCCCTTAATTGACTTAATTTAGGAGCAGGGCGGAGTAGACGTTATGCCAACGAGTAATTAGAACTTGCCTAAGGGCCTTAATTGCTGAAGTACTGTAGCATTTCTCCCACACAGGGACAGCGCTTCCAACGCTTCTGCTTAATTTCCAGACCATGTTACATGAAGAAGTTTTCATTATTCCTTTTAGAAATATAAGAGTAGAACAAGAAAGATTTATTTTTGAACGCTTTTTGCATTTATAACAATCTAAATACTGATGGATTTCAAATCCCGTAATTATCCATAAAACAATATTGTTGTAATTACGTTAAGTTTTTATCACACTGTCACTTCACGAACATGAGCGTCAACGACTCGTGAGAATATCAGTCATACTCGATGGCGAAAAAGCATTAAGAAGAGCTGGAAGACTCATTTACCCGACAGTTGAGTTGTTATCATTACGATCATGAATGTGATTTCATTCTCCTTCATTAGGTATCTGAGTGTAAGCTTACTATCCACTTAAATATGGGATCGAGAAATGAGGCTTTATATATATATATATATATATATATATATATATATATATATATATATGGGGACTTTCCCTGTTTTAAAGGCGGATTTTCTAGACCAAACTCTGATACTCAGTTGTGTGACAAGTTTGTTTATGTTGTTAAAAAGTTGTAGACATTTGAATAAACTGGTCCATTGTTTAGGGGAAGTTGTTTTAACAATTGCCTCCACTGTTGAAGAGAGCGTTGTTTGAACATAATTGCCTCCACTGTTGAGGGAAGAGTTGTTTGAACATAATCACCAGCTTGGTCGACTGGTGACATCACCAGCTTGGTCGACTGGTGAGCGAGTCTGTTTGCGAGCGGAAAGACCCGGGTTCGAATCCCGCTGCCGACATGGTTGACGCGGCTAGAAATACGGCATGGGACTTGGGCAAACAACCGAATAATTATCGAAGTAATTATCCGACCCAAGAATGGGCCAGAAGGTTCGTTCCTATAGCCTGATTCTATTCTATTCTAATTGCCTCCATTGTTGAGGGAAGAGTTGTTTTAACAATTGCCTCCACTGTTGAGGGAAGAGTTGTTTTAACAATTGCCTCCACTGTTGAGGGAAGAGTTGTTTTAACAATTGCCTCCACTGTTGAGGGAAGAGTTGTTTTAACAATTGCCTCCACTGTTGAGGGAAGAGTTGTTTTAACAATTGCCTCCACTGTTGAGGGAAGAGTTGCTTGAACATAATTGCCCTCGCTATTGAGGAGGGAGTTGTTTTGCAGGAATACAAGTAAGATACAAAAGATGAACATCCGAGTTCGAAAATCAAATCTTCTAAGATAAAAACGGTTAAACTACACGCTATCAGATCTGATTAGATATTTTATGCTAGCTAGTAGTTACACAAAAGAAGTGATTAAAATAAATGCTCATATCTACTATACTCGTATAATAGATAATACACAGTTTGTTGCTTGCTTGCTTACTTACTTGCTAGGTCTGTCTCTCTGTCACGCTCTTAAGGATTTAGATAGGAGGAAATTCGATCGTTTATATGCATGTATTGTAAGCATTGTATTATGGATATCAAGGGCACATCGATCACTATGAAAACTCTTTTGCAAAGCCTGCGTCCACTGGCAAATCAAACGAAAACATTCAGTAAAAACACGTGAACTTCCACGTGTAGGTTTACTAGTTACAGTATGATCTACGGATTTCAAAATAATTCAAAAAACATTTAATTACTATATTTTACTAACACAAGGGTATCAATGCTACCACAAAGGACAAATATTTATATAAAGGGGAATGAATTTTTGTGTTTATATTATTTCTGTTCGAAATGTATCCTAAAAAATAGGTCAGATAAGCAACAGTCATCGTTTATTATCTCGACATTTGGGCAGCTTGAGAGCATCAAGCAGATCCAAAAAGCATTCCAGATAAAGTTCTTATTCGACCATCCATGTCATCTGCCAAATAAACTGACATTTAATAGAATTGTGAAGAGATTTAACCAAACAGCTTCAGTTTGGCCTCAGGTTTCCACTGTCAAGAAGTTTGTGTCATTACAGAACCTATAGACAGTGAATAACTCTTTGAACAAAATCGCAAATCTCCCATTCAGCATGTTGTAAACATGTTATGTTTAAGCTATGGAACCATCTGGCTAATTCTGAGGAAATATCTCAAGTAGAAAGTCTACAAACCGCACCTGACGCAAATCCTCAGTCGGCCAAACGAGGAATCCAGGCTGTCGGTCTACCTTTTTTAGCTCCGTTTCAAGGAGGACTGGTTTCAGCATGTAATCTGGTCTGATAAAAATTGGTTCGTTTTGCGCCAATCACTAAACAAATCAACAGGTACTGAGTTCCAATAAACCCCTACATTATAATCCAGTGGAAGAAGGCTTTGAAGAAAAGTCATATCATGGGTGGGGATGATAGATGGGAGGACCCATCCTGTGGTTAGGATTAAAGGATCAGTCAACTCTAATGTCTTCTATGCTTGGAAAAAGTCTTGAAGAATAGAGTCTGACATGCAGTTACGGTTGTGGGTAGTAGATGGGAGAACTGGTTTCAATAGAAGGACGCCAGCTACCTTGTGACAGCCCCGTGTTTCAGTTCCTGGAAACCAAGTTTGGTGACAGATTGATTTCACGTCGACGGATTACCATTGGTCCCCACACCCTCCAGACATGTCCCGCTTGATTTTCCTTTTTGAATCATGGCACACATTATCAGGAGTCAATAATCACTCTGGGGGAATTGAAAAGTATTGTGGAGAACTTCGCAGCCCACATGAGTGAAGAGGATGTCAGAAAAAAGCCAACCCACTCCAAGGACAGATCATAGCTGTGCTGGGGCCAGCTTAGAGCGCATTTTGAACATTTGAACTAATAAATACAAACAACCAACTTATGGCGTATCATTGGCGTCTATGTTATATTAAAATGTATCGATTAGATATTTTTATGAATTATTATTTAATATCACTATCTGTGGATTATACGGTATCAAATTTTTAACCTTGCTGATACTATGGTTTCTCTGTTGACCGCATTATTGAAGATACTACTTACCGCTTGTAGGCGACTGCTTCATTCGTTGATTAGTCAGTGATTGACTTACATGCAAGTCCACAAGAGACTCAGGGATTTACTTCCGTTCAAGTCCACAAAAAAGTAACTGATTGACTCACGTACAAGTCCATAACTGTTGACGCGGTTCCAATGAGCATCTGCTGGATTTCTTTGATACGGAGGAAACCTCACACTTTTTATGGATATTAATTGCGAACAGAATTGTTACTCCTGTTTGCCCTGTGAAAAAACAATGCAAGAATCAAGTACGCAACACGGCTCGTAATATTGGTAAAGATACTGAGAGATTCACAATATTTTAGGTCTGTAATGCTTATTAAAAAGTTTATGGAAGTAGCCTTCCTGGAACAAGTTTGTTCTCAAGTATGTAAAAGTTTACCAAGGTTCATTCATGTACATTTTTGCATTTGCTTTACCTGAAGCATTTTTCTGCTGTATTCTCAGTTATTAAAAAAATGATCTATTCCTCTTCATGATAGTACGGGTTGCAGCTATATAATTTTTTTCAAAGAGCTTTGCTTGGAAAAAAAGGAAATAATGTTGCTGCACCCTGTATTCATTAACTTTATACACGAATGACATCAAGTTCTTCTCTAGATTTTTGCTTATTTTATAACCCGGTCAAACTATGTAAGCAAATAAAGAACGTCTTTTTAAAGCTAAAAATATATAATATTGGATTTTGATGCCAGTGGATGCATAGATGTGAAGCCAGCATTCGGCTGAGTTCTGGCAGAAAAGTAGATTACGCAGCTTTGATATTGACGCATGAGATCTAGGCTTAGTGCATGAGCTGCGGCCAGCCTCAATTCAGAGCCGTATAGGAACTGCACTTAGAGGCTTAGATGAAGTTGAACTGCAGTCATGGACTGAGAGGCGCAGGTTGCGCTGAACTGAGAAGCGCAGGTTACGCTGAACTGAGAGGTGCAGGTTACGCTGAACTGAGAGGCGCAGGTTACGCTGAACTGAGAGGCGCAGGTTACGCTGAACTGAGAGGCGCAGGTTGCGCTGAACTGAGAGGCGCAGGTCAC
>VCRD01004991.1:10160-31802 GCA_006783055.1 Trinorchestia longiramus
TGTTGCCACTGTGCTGTTGCCACTCTGCTGTTGCCACACAAGTTCATCTAATCTAGTCAGGTGTAGAAATGTAGACCTTGATGTAAGTAAAATGTATGTATAATTTTAACAAGAAATTTGAGCTTCCTTTTCCATTTTTTTGGAGAATGATTTGAATTCAAGTCCACCCTGCGCTCACTCGAAGGCAAATCATTCTACCAAAATGTCTTTGTCTGGCATTCAAAAATCAAGTCACAAGTAGCGCAAAAGTGGAATAGAATACGGCGATAAAAACGAGCCGTTTTGGCCCATTCTTGGGTTGATATTCAAGCCTCATGCCATGTTAATATTAGGACGCTTGGGCGCTATTTTGGACGCTAATATTAGGACGCTAATATTACGACGCTTGGGTGCTCCTTTGGACGCTGATATTACGACACTTGGTCGCTATTTTGGACACTAATATTAAGATGCTTGGGCGCTATTTTAGACGCTAATATTACGACGCTTGGGCTCTATTTTGGACGCTAATATTAGGACGCTTGGGCTCTACTTTGGACGCTAATATTAGGACGCTTGGGCGCTATTTTGGACGCTAATATTACGACGCTTTGTTGAGGGCACACCTGCTGCAATATATAGAAAATTTTAAAGTTCGTAACGCGCGAAAAAGAACCCAGAAGCCTCCCCCGAACACGAACCAATAGTAAACACTACTCGATGTGGTTCTGATTTGTTTGTAATGTAGAGACTTGCAACTCGCATGAAAAATCACATTGGTCATAGAGATGCTAGCAACCTTGAAGTAAAAAGTAGAAGAACCTGTTAATTGGAGGCACGCCTGGAGTCGGTTCTATTACATCAAGAAACAATTTTACTAGCAAACGCTGTAACAAAGGCGTGAAAAAACTAAGGGAAAATGGGGTTAGATTATACCAATGGAAGTTTTGCATGCACTTTTAAATGAACTTCACTGAGACTTGTCAGAAATGCATTCAAACTTTCAATTGAGCAATTCGTCAGTGGGCACATTTTTGCACAAAAATATTTCTGTTGAAATATTTGTTTTTAAATTTATAAGACACTTACTAGCAGGTTTCGCTTATGGCAGCGGCACTAAGCGTGCTTATCTGCCTTAATTCGGCCTTAATACGGCCTTAATTAGGCTCAATCTGCTCTCCTTATCGCATTAATGACGTTGACCCTATAGGGCACTCTGCTTCATTGCTTAATTTTACTCCCAGAGACACGGCTGATGCACCACAAACAGTGCATGCAGTGCAATGAAATGAAGCAGCACTGCACTGCTTCATTTCACTCCACTGTACTGCTTCATTTCACTCCACTGTACTGCTTCATTTCACTTCACTGTACTGCTTCATTTCACTCCACTGTACTGCTTCATTTCACTCCACTGTACTGCTTCATTTCACTCCACTGTACTGCTTCATTTCACTCCACTGTACTGCTTCATTTCACTCCACTGTACTGCTTCATTTCACTCCACTGTACTGCTTCATTTCACTCCACTGTANNGTGCTGCTTCATTTCACTCCACTGTGCTGCTTCATTTCACTCCACTGTACTGCTTCATTTCACTCCACTGTACTGCTTCATTTCACTCCACTGTACTGCTTCATTTCACTCCACTGTACTCCTTCATTTCACACCCTCGTACATACTTCACACAGTGCTGACCAATTTTTCTTTGCTAGCAAATGAAGTGATAAAACAGTGCTAAGGTAAAAATATAGATTTACTAGCCAGTAATTACTGTCAATGCAAGTGTCTGGATGTCAATGCAAATACTCCACGCTATTTGAAGTGCCAAGCGATTATAATAAATATCTTACTGATCATAATTGCACTTCAACTATGGAAAATTGATATGAGCTTACTTGTAATAATTTCCACGGAGTTCAAATGGATAGTAGAATAAAGTTATCTTTTTTCAGAAACTTTAAATACGGATCGTGTACGTAACAAACATGTTTTTGTTGTAGGTATTTCACCACTGTTACTCTCAGTAGCGAAATAAAAATAAAAGCATGGGACTTGGGTACCGACCTAAGAATGGGCCAGAAGGTTCGTTCCTATCGCCTCATTCTATTCTATTCTATTCTATTCAATAGCCGTAAAACTCGCTTGTACGCCCTAATAAAATCACAGACTTTATGCAGTTACTGTGTGTTAGAGAGAGCCAGGTATTATCTATATGTTAGACCTACAATCACCAGCTTGGTCGACTGGTGAGCGAATCTGCTTCCGAGCGGAAAGACCCGGGTTCTAATCCCGCTGCCGACATGGTTGACGCGGCTAGAAATACGGCATGGGACTTGGGTAAACAACCGAATAATTATCGAAGTAATTATCCGACCCAAGAATGGGCCAGAAGGTTCGTTCCTATAGCCTCATTCTATTCTATGTGTACACGATACGAAGACTAGGCACAAGGTCCGATGCACTAGCGCCACTGCACTGCAAGACACAAGAGACTAAAACTTGGCATATGGTGACATGGATGGCACATCGATTTAATTACACCTATGCAGAGTGTACATCAATTTAATGACACCCATATTGATGCTGCATAAATTTAATGGCGCCCATGTTGATGCTATGCCCATTTAATTACACCCATTTCGACGCTACATAAATTTAATGACACCCACGTTGACGCTGCATAAATTTAATTACACCTAGGCAGATGCCACATAAATGTAATGACACCTATGTTGATGTTACATTGACCAGATGACATCATCTGAACTTCATCAGTGATGCTCACTGCCGCATGATGTTGCACATAATTGAGGTGCGGCGACGGGGAACATCACAGAGTTTCACTGAACTTTCCTTTTCAACGACAGAAGCTTTACAATTGATGTGCTCCTCTCTCGTAATAGTCTATTGATTCAACTTACTGAAGCAGTAAAGGGGATCAGCCGTAATTGAAAATCTGCCTCAGATGCGTGTAGCATGTTTCGTTTTAAAGGGTTCTCGACGACAGAATTATGGACGATTTTCGGGAATAAAATGTTTGTTTCATCAGTACTCTGCTCAATTAGAGAGAGAGAAATAAATGACTGAATGGGCGTATCTTTCATATTTGTGTTTTTGCAAATGCAAAAGTACCGGCAGTATTTTTCAAACGCGAAATTCCTTATTAGAATTGAGTGTAGTCTAGTAACGATAAACACAAATGTACCGCGTTGTCATGTGATGGAGCACGGGTAAACAGGCCATGTACATGGTTTAGGGGTGATGGAGGTCGGGTAAACAGATCATGTAGAGGAGTGAAGTGATGGAGCACGGGTAAACAGGTCTTGTGAAGAGTAGGAAGGGAGGTTATGGTCAGCAACGATTGAAGAGTGAGTGGGAATTTTTGAAGCGAGTTATGAAATAGTAAACGCTATATCTAATGGAAACAGTTGTGTGCGATGTTATGCAGTGTCACACGAATATTGGAAGCCTGTGTGGCTTTAACACGTTGACTCCAAAGTGGTACGTATGTGTACCACTTAGGTTAGGTTCTGTAATTTTTTCAGATTCTTCTAGTGACTATGCGTACAAAGTGAAGATTTACACCAGTCAGGCAATCGGAGGCAACGTGTTAAAGGCATGCAAGTATTAAACTTTACAGCCTGTGACCTATAGTACTGAACCTTAAAGTCAGGGACCTGCAGTCGAATTGTTGTTTTCCGTTATTTTGACTTCGTTTAATCATCCAAAGGTGCAGTACCATTCAGGGTCTCCAATGCACTACGTTGCTAAAATAAGCCCATAGAGTTGCAATTCATGGATATACAGTGCGTTATGAAGCTAAAATAATCCCATAGAGTTGCAATTCATGGATATACAGTGCGTTATGAAGCTAAAATAAGCCCATAGAGTTACAATTCAATCAGCTTTGAAGTGGAATTCAAGCCAAAGAAGCGCCTTTGAGAAAGGTTTCTGAAGCGGCCTTTGTATTTGGCTACAAAGGCTGAGCGCTGCCTTGCTTGCACCTTTGTCTCGTCCAGCACGGATGTAAGGCGGGTCTCTTTATTCACCTGGCAAGACTGAAGCAAAAATTCGAAGCGTCTTCCAGGGATTGGAATTGCATCTGCAGTCTCATTTTACTGCAGTAGCTGCGCTCAGTGAGTGCTCGTCGGCGCTCTTTTCGGAGACCATTGCGTCTTGTTGCTGTGATGTGAGGCTGTTTTAGAATAGAATAGAATAAGGCAATAGGAACGAGCCGTTTGGCCCATTCTTGGTTCAATACCGAAGTCCCATGCCGTGGCAAGCTTGTCCTTTTAGTGGCAAGCTTGTCCTTTTTTTTGGTGTCTGTTCCTAATTCCCTCGGCCTTACAAGAAATTTGATAAAGCTTCAATATGAATGGTTGGTGTAAGTGTGATGTTTTCAGTGTTAAATTCCAAGTCTAGCTCGTTGAAAGAATTTAAGGTTAATTTTGTAATCAGCGATTTTGCGATTTTGTCTATCGTAAATGAACGCATGAATTATTTATGATTACTGTATTTACAGTGCAGTTTGTACTCTCATTAAGAATACATACGACTTTGAAATTAAGTACGTGTATTCTCTCATTTATGGTACTGATAGGAGTGAAAATACTGAAACACTGCATGCACTATTTACAAACTGCAAGGATTTTCCATGTGCCATCACAGAGATGAGTTCTGTTTGTACCTGCTGCATGGACCCAAGTTAGAGCAGTCATGTATCTGAAACGTGTAAAATTCTTTAATTTTTCATGGCGAGAAACGTCAGATGTTTTTCCGGCATAACACCTTCACTAAACCCATTCCTCGTCCTTCCATCACCATTCAGTTTCTGTTCTCAGAGGAATGCTATTCCGCAATTCTTCAAGTGCATCAAATGTTACCATTTCTTGTAAGGTATGACCTTCTCGTATGCAACATTACACTGAAGGAAGTCTTTATTTTCGTGTCCGACAAAAATAGACAAAATTACATCAAATAACATATCAGACATCTCAGTTAAATGAGTTCACATCAAGAAATTTGATGATAAAATTGCCAGCCTGTGTTGACCCACCGCTGCAGCAGCTGCATGACTGACAACGCTTGGTCGGGGCTCCTTGAGACCGTTATTATAATCCAGACCATTATAATCAAGATATGTTCAAGGTTATAATCAAGACTATTATATTCAAGATTATAATCAAGCCTAACCGCAGCTGCTGAGTAGTACATCATAGCATACAGTGAGGCAAAATAATTTTCTGGACAGCGGGAAAATTTATATAAATGCATTTTCAGACATATGCAGTTGCAAAACTCATGAAACATACATTATTTATAGCAACCGAGATTACTGCACAACAAAACTATTTTCTCAAGTATGTATCATTGATATGCAAATTAAACAATAGGGCTGAACAAAATATTTGAACAATTTCATCAAAATGTGTTGCTAGCGTTCCTTCCGGAAATTTCCCCCATAAGCGACTCAGGAATGGCCCAGAAATCGCTATACTATGTAACGTACCTGTGACCTGTAAACTGTTGTGTTGTTACTTATCATTTAGACGCTTTCTTTCATTTGTGTACTCCTAATCGCTTCGTTTATATTCACGGAGTCGACTCTGAAAAATGCCTAAACACACGTGCTAAACAACGTGAACTGTTAAATTGTTTAGAGGACCGTATAATTTTCATGCGTACTACATGTAACAGTTACCGAAGCTTCTTCAAGAGCTTCAATGTTCCTTTTTGAGAGTTTGGGGCCATTGAAAGCTGAGAGCTGGGGCCTCGTAAAATATCTGACAGAAGTGGTCCTTCTTCACTTCGAACTGTTCAAGATGATCCTTTGGTCACTAGAGATTAACTTCAGAACAATTATCGTAATAGTTGGACTTGTGTTCGTAAAAGAACCGTTCATAATAAACCTCATCGGCAAAAGTTCAATTCAAGATCTCCCCGTAATTCATAATTGTCGGAGGAAACTAATTTAAAATGAAGATTACCGTTTGCAAGAGACTTTTTAAAGTGAGATGCTGACTTTTTCAAGTATATTTTATGCTGAGGTGAATCAAAGATAGAGGTTTTTTGGCCATTATGATACAAAAGATGTTAGGAGACGGCACAGAACTGGCTATTACGAAAAGAATGCCATGCTACTGTAAAGCGTCAGAGGTTAAACATGGTTAGGGAATATTTTTCTTTTAATGGTATTGGACCAATAGGAGTAATTGAAGGAATAACTAATAATGTCTAGTATCATACGGTTATAGGGGATAGTTTGTATGAATCAGGGGAAAAACTAAAGCTTGAGAATGAATGATGATTGCGGAATAAAAACAATCCGAAACATACGGAAAAAGACACTTTGTGAATGCTTTAAAAAAAAATAACCTGTATGTTTTGCCATAGCATAGCCAGTCATCGGATTTAAATCTATTAGAAAATTTATGGGAGGTGCTGAAAAAGTCCAGAAGCGAAGAGTTCATAAACTTTCATCAATTGAAGACCGTCACCATAGAGGAATGGGCTCAGATTCAGAAAAAATTCTGCCCTGATTTAAGTAAGGCATGGATGAAGTGTATAAGAGCAGTAGTGGTGAAGGAAGGTGGTTCAACTAAATATTAAATATATATTTTTAAGTGTCTAGAGATTTTTTCAGCCTCTTTTTCGTTATTTTCATGTGCAGTGCAGTATGTATACTTGAGAAACTTCAGAGTTGTAAAGTTCAGTTATGTTTGTGGCTTTAGCCACCGTAGTCGAGTGGTATGCGGCCCGTGTTCTGTATCGGGTCTCTGCTTGTGCAGAAAGACTGCGTGCGGGTTCGAAATCCGGCAATGAATACGAGCTGTTTCTCGTTTCACGCCGTGAGCTCGCACTTATCGGTAAGACCTCAACTCATCGCCCATGGACACATCCCAGGATCGTCGCATTGAGCTCACCATCACCCTTACTCTAAGAATGTTAACCTTAAGAATTTAAAAACCAATGTACTAAATGTCTATGTACTGTGTACTTGATTGGAAATAAAGAAAAGATTGTTTTGTTTAAACTATGTAATTTTGAATGAGTCTTGCTACTGTATCATGTCTAAAAATGCATTCACATAAAGTTTTGAAACTGTTAAAGCTTGCTTCACCTTATAGTAACTCCACGGAGGCTTCACATCGTATTTTATTACAGAAACCCTACGGAAACACGCTGCATAATTTAATGCTGAAACTTTAAACACTGCGTAATTTAATGAAGCAACTCTACGGAGAGCCCACTACATAATACCACAGAAAGTTTCTAGGAGATCTCAATAGTTTGCTGGCTTATTTATACTTCGAACTGGAAATTTCTAGTTAAAATTTCTTGTTTGTGGAGCGTTCGGAACTATGGAAAAGTTTGTCTCAGTCGCCTGGTGAGAGATGCAATTATTTTATTCCCTTACTGAAGAAAGCAGTCTCCAGCACCACCTGCGGCCTCCAGCTGGTGAGACATCTAGTCACAGAAGTGTATGGAAATACAGTCTCATGCTAGCACAAGTTACGAAAGTAGATTCTCGTTACTAAGATTTTCCCGCCGTGCAATATTGCAACTCTCTAGTCTCTTGCAGACTGTGTGTTATTAGGCAGCTTCTTTGTGTTGCTTATCAGGCAGTTTATTTGTGTTGCTTATCAGGCAGTTTATTTGTGTTGCTTATCAGGCAATTTATTTGTGTTGGTTATCAGGCAATTTATTTGTGTTGGTTATCAGGCAATTTATTTGTGTTGGTTATCAGGCAGTTTATTTGTGTTGCTTATCAGGCAATTTATTTGTGTTGCTTATCAGGCAGTTTATTTGTGTTGCTTATCAGGCAGTTTATTTGTGTTGCTTATCAGGCAGTTTATTTGTGTTGCTTATCAGGCAGTTTATTTGTGTTGCTTATCAGGCAGTTTATTTGTGTTGCTTATCAGGCAGTTTATTTGTGTTGCTTATCAGGCAGTTTATTTGTGTTGATTATCAGGCAGTTTATTTGTGTTGATTATCAGACAGTTTATTTGTGTTGATTATCAGGCAGTTTATTTGTGTTGATTATCAGGCAGTTTATTTGTGTTTGTGTGTGTTATTAGGCAGCTTCTTTGTGTTGGTTATCAGGCAGTTTATTTGTGTTTGTGTGTTATTAGGCTGTTTATTCGTACTTGTGTGTGTTATTAGGCAGTTTTTGTATTTGTTTGTGTGTTCTCTGACTGTTTCTTTGTGATATCAGGTAATTTCTTTGTGTTATACACGTGATTGTTCATAGCGATGAATTATCAAAAAGTTAAATAAATTATAAAGAAAATTCTTATGAAAGTTTAATTTTTTAAGCAATATTTTTCCATTCTGCCTGATTGAAATAAAATTTTTTCGTGTTTTTACTTGTGATGTATGCTCAATTTTGTTTCACAACTACCATGAATGTCGAAAATAGACGTATAATCTTGCTAGCATCATTCCACTCTCTCGTGTCCTGCCTGCAAAGACTGGCCCGCTCGTTTAAATATTTCCATGAAATATTCTTCGCTTCCTTAGTTTCTGCGAAAATATTTTTCGCAAGAGATGGTGAATGACAAAGAGCTACGCGGCGTCGACGTTTTTGTGAGATCAAGAATTTTTCTTGAGATGCCAAGATTTTTCCAGCGAAATGAAACATTCTTCGATCGTCTTCCATCAGGGAACCGGTTGTGGTTGGTTTTTTCGCGCAGCAGTTTTGGTTGTGCGTGTTTTTCGCGCAGCAGGTTTGGTTGCACGTGTTTTTCGCGCACCAGTTTTGGTTGGGCTGCTTTTTCGTGCACCGGTTTTAGTTGGGCGTGTTTTTTGCGCACCAGTTTTGGTTGGGCGTGTTTTTTGCGCACCTGTTTTGGTTGGGCTTGATTTTCGCGCGCCGATTTACAGTATTTTTCGCGCACCAATTTTGGTTGGGCTTGTTTTTCGCTCTCACCGGGGACAAATTTGCGCGGAGGCTTTCGCTGGTCTCACAAATTTAAATTAAAAAAAAAATTATCGCAACGGTGAACTATCTTTCTCAATTTCCAAGCAGTGAAATTTATTTACGTTACGTACGGGGATTTTTTAATAAATACGATAACACACAAACGAATTTTTTAAATTTTGTCATGTAGTCGTCATTGATGATAGAATTTTAGTAGCTGTTAACACGAGTCTTTTTTTTATTCATAATTTATTTATTTTCATTAATATTTATAATCATCTCCTGGATACACGTACATGTGTAAGTAGTAAAATGAGACCTGTAAATTACTTGACTTAGTCTCACAATAATCTTCATTTAAGTTAAGAAAAACACTTCATATATATAGGCACCTATAACATTGTTTTTTTTTAAATTAGGTTTAATCAATTGTAAGTGATAAAATTTCTTCAGTATCATAACTTAACGTAAACACAATATGTATCAGATATATTTTCTTATTATTTCACCGTGTCCTTGTCATTCCGGAAAAAAAATTCAATTTGTTTTCGAGCGAATTTTTTGAAATATTTATCAGAAACAGGATATCTATGCTCTTTTATAATATCATACAATGAATGGAAAAATGAAATAATGAATCCGTTCACAGCGGGATGAATGTTTGTTTCACTCACCGACACACTTCCACTTCAAACATCCGTGTTCTGCCACTCACACAATAATCATCAACTGTCAACATCTCGTTCATCAGACGTCAACATCAACTGTCAACATCTCGTTCATCAGACGTCAACATCTCGTTCATCAGACGTCAACATCTCGTTCATCAGACGTCAACATCTTGCTCAAAAATGTCAACATCTTACCCATCAACTGTCAACGTCCCGTTCATCAACTGTCAACGTCCCGTTCATCAACTGTCAACGTCCCGTTCATCAACTGTCAACGTCTCGTTCATCAACTGTCAACGTCTCGTTCATCAACTGTCAACGTCTCATTCATCAACTGTCAACATCTCGTTCATCAGACGTCAACATCTTGCTCAAAAATGTCAACATCTTGCTCAAAAATGTCAACATCTTACCCATCAACTGTCAACGTCCCGTTCATCAACTGTCAACGTCTCGTTCATCAACTGTCAACGTCTCGTTCATCAACTGTCAACGTCTCGTTCATCAACTGTCAACGTCTCGTTCATCAACTGTCACATGCTTAAATTATTTCCACCCTAATTAACTTCAATATATAAAAAAATCGAAAAATACAGAACATTTTCCTAAGAATAGTGTTCAGTGCTTTGTTTCATACACTATAATTAACGAGTGGCTCCAAAACCTGAATAATTGCTCCCTGTGTATTACTGCTGAGGTCGCTTTTGTTGTGTCTGCGGCTGTTAAATTAGCAATGTACTAATATTAAAAACAATAATAATGTACACTATAATGTTAAGTGATTGAATATTGGGGAAAAATTGAGCTCGAAATTAATATTCATGCCTCGTGTTGTATTGCGTGATCATTAAATTCTGTTTTCCGTCTCAGTTTTGTGCGAATAAACAGATTTTACTGAAGGCTCAAACCGATGCTTCGGCATCCAAAGCCTAAGCCATTCAGGAAACGTGTTTGTGACGGCAAAATAGGACTTGGTTCTTATTTATTTCAGTTCAACAAGTTCACCGAGATAGAAGAAAATTTATGAAAATTATTCATTGAAATTATTTAACTATAAATTGTGGTTTATACTTAAATTACTACTGTGTGATGATAATACAGTGTAATGATGATAATGTACAGTCTACAGTGTAATACAGTGTACAAATAAAACACTGTACTACGACAAATTACCATTGAAACACACAAATATCATTACTGATATTTAATATACGAGACTAATATTTGTGATTACGTGGCTGTGTGTGTGTGGAGCATGGACAAGTTCACAGAAGCTAGAAGAAGCTCCTAGACCAGTGTTTCTCAAAGTTTTTTTCAATCACCGCCACCTTAGGACACCATTTGATTTTCCACCGCCCCCTAATGATTATATTACTGTATATTATACAGTAATATACGCCCCCCATTCAAGGCGTACCCTCCTACCGCCCCCTTGCATTTCCTCAACGCCCCCATGGGGGCGGTACGGACCACTTGGAGAAACGCTGTCCTAGACTGGAGCTCTGAACTCATTTTTGAGTGCCTCTCTATGCTAAATACTGTGCCGTGGTGCTCTAATATCTTCCTTATTTTATTTTATACTGAGGACTACAGTGTATGCTCGAGTTCGTTACTGTGTTGTACCAACAGTAATTGATTATTATAAATGAATATAACATTAATTTTCTTAGCGTAACTTGTGACGAAAAAATGTGCCTATTTGATGCTGCTTCCTGTTCAGTATTTAGTGAAATGCACGTAAAAAAAGTTCAACTTATTCAGTTGTGTGAGTTGTGAGTGAAAAACGTTTTTTATAGAATTTCATTCTTTCCTTTCCTTTCTTTATTCCAGTGTTTTGCTATTCCAATATTTTATTTTATTTCTTTCAGCCTTACTGTTTTCATTAGTTTAACCATAAGAACTATTTAATTTATTTTGACCTGTCGTCCTGCTCTAGCTCAGGTGCAGCATCTGGCTCAATTATTGGAATTAATTTCCCTTTATTCTTCAAATAAATGATAATTGAATGACCGGGATACGGATCGACTGGCACTTCAAGAGATTAATTTGAGTTACTTAGGTCTTTATTTCATGTATTTGACTGAATTTGTTCTGTATTATTTGTGTCATGAAAATGCTTTTTAACGATTATTTTGAACGTTCATAGTTCATTATTATTAGTCAATGAATGAAATGATAGTGAATGCATTTAAATGGTATTGGGTCTTATAAAATATCACTACAAATGAAATAGTATCGTTACGAGTGAAGTATAATCGCTATGAATGAAATAGCATCGTTACGAGTGAAGTAGTATCGTTATGAATGAAATAGTATCGTTACTAGTGAAGCAGTATCGCTATGAATGAAATAGTATCGTTACGAGTGAAGCAGTATCGCTATGAATGAAATAGTATCGTTACGAGTGAAGTATTATCGTTATGAATGAAATAGTATCGAACGCTTCAATGCAAATCCACTCAAACTAATTATGCTTTCATCAGAAAGTCAGACTGACTTGATGGCTGTTGTAAGACACAGGCGAACTCTGTGTGTATTATTAGTAAGGAAGCCAGACTCTTTATATTGTAAGAAAAACAGACTGACAATATGTGTTTACTGTAAAATAGACAGGTGGGCCCTGTGTGTACTGTATACGACAGGTGGGCCCTGTGTGTACTGTATACGACAGGTGGGCCCTGTGTGTACTGTATGACAGGTACACCCTGTGTGTACTGTATGACAGGTTCACCCTGTGTGTACTGTAAACATACAGGTGAACTCTTTGTATTGTAAAAAAGACAGACGAACCATATGTACAAGTGCACTGTAAGAGACAGTCTGACTAAATGTGTGTATTGATAAAACGACAGTTTGACATGTAAAACAGAGTCATATTGCTCGTGTGTTGCGTATGACAGCTGCATACCCTGATAGACTCATCACATTTCTCTTTCAGCTATCTTCGATTCTTTACACGCTGCTTTCTTGAACTCCAGGGTAAGCAATTATTTTAACTCATTTACAGTCATAATTCAGTCACAGTCGTAACTCAGTCACGGTCGCAACTCAGTCACGGTCGTAACTCAGTCACGGTCGTAACTCAGTCACGGTCGTAACTCAGTCACGGTCGTAACTCAGTCACGGTCGTAACTCATTCACGGTCGTAACTCAGTCACGGTTGTAACTCAGTCACAGTTGTAACTCAGTCACAGTTGTAACTCAAAGTTCAGTCAGATCATCGCTTAGAAAGCTCGCCTCAAATTTTTGTTGGCGTGTTTCCGAACTTCAATTTTTTTTTTTGACGCCTTGAGAATTTTTTTCTGGCTCACAGCGGTGAAAAATTGTCTCAAAAATTAAAATTTTAAAAATTGTCAACATTTTTTACTTGCCTCCATATGTTTAATATTCTTTTCATTGTTCTAACATGTTTAATATTCTTTTAATTTCCTTAACATGCTAAGGTACTCACTTAAACTATTATGCTTACTTTTCTAAACTATTATCAAAGTGTTAACTATTATGGTTAGCGTGGGAGCTCTGCGTCGTGTTACAGATTAAAAATATTCGTCTTCCAGTTGACCTTCCTGCCCTGGTGTGACATTGCTATTAATTTCAAGTCGTCTATATTTCGCTGCCAGGTCCAATTTGTGTCTGCAATAAAGGTGTTTGCAATGTCGGTGTCAGCAATATTGCTATATCGGTGTTGGCAATATTGCAATATATGTGGTTGATATCGTAATATCGGTACATTCAATATTGCAATGTCTGTGTCTGCACTATTGTAATATTAGTGCTTTCAATTGTATAATCTCTGTGCGTGCAATATTTTAATATTGGTACATTCAATATTGCAATGACTGCGTCTGTAATATTGAAGTATTGATGTTTGCAATATTTCGATGCCTACATGTGAAATTATTACATACATAACTAACCTTCCAACAGGTCTGTCAAATTATCGTGTATTCACCACATGAGTTTGAAGTTGACGATGTGTTGAAACCTGCCTGTTTATTTCTTGATTTAATCTCCTTCAGTATCTTGTTTCCAGGAACTCATCAGTCGACGCTTGGCTTAATTTTCTTAACCAGTTTTACTATTAAGAATTAATTATACAAAATGATCATTCATTCACTTCTTGTAAGTGATACATTTTTAAACATTTTTTACCACAAGATACATCTTCCTTACGCGTAACTACCACATTTTTTTCATACGTTTTAACTTCGTGTATTTTGTGTGCCACAATCAAACTCAACTTTCATCCTTTATTCTATTTCGCTTAACTGAACTTCAGTTCTTCTTTTATTTATATTATTTCTATTTTGTCACATATTTCTGTCCCTCACGACAACAATTGTCATTTTTATCAATTATGTCTGATCTCCCTTTTCTCTATGACTAACAATTGTCATTGTCAAATCCTACCTAATCCTCAATTCTTTTGTGACCAAGTTCCATTTTCTTTCAGTTCATTTTAGAGAAATTGCCCACTTATTTCGCCTTATCATATACATAAGTACTGTATGCTTTATTTTTGGCGTACAAACTGGGTTCCTCTGCACGGTAATTAGAACATTGCAATGTTCTATTTTCCTCCATGGGAAGCAGGATACCAAAACATTTCCCGCGAAACTCCAACGAAATTTGAACTTCAACTGAAAGCACAGATCATTTCGGTACGACTCATTCTAGCCTGGTCACTGTATTTATATTTGGAGCTACTCTTTTGCTCGCTAGATTAAATTATAAAAAGAAAGTGACCGAAGAGACATCCAAAATTAGAGTTTTGAAAGACCCGAACTGCACCACAGTTTCCTTAACAAGATTTAGAGACTTTGCTGTGTGAAGTTAGTCTTCTTGTGGTACTGCCTTTTGTATTACTGTAACTGAGTTGTTCTCCTGACATAAGCTGAGCAAGAAAGGGCCCTTTACACAAAAGAATTGAGGGTTTATTTACTATAACTATATGAAGCATACACAAGGTGACTAAGATTTAAAGTAGGCGAGATACCTTCTTCTTGAATCGCTTAACGTGCGTTAAACTTTGCACTGCTGGATAGAGACCGCGTATTAAAAACGTTCCTAAATTAAATCACATTGTAGTCACACTAATTTGCAGTCATTTTCCGTAGCGCCTTTTTCTATGATTTTGTCTAATATCTTCGTGCTGCAGAATTATAGTTGCAGTGATTCCTTCCAATTTTATTCGTTGTCCATTTATTTCATCTAACTCCTCTCCCTTTATTCCATTATTTTGATCCTCTCACATTATTCCCTCATTTCATTCCCTTACTTAATTCCCTCGCTGCATAATCTCGCTTCATCCTTTCACTTTATTCCCCTCATTTCATCCCCATCACTTTATCACCCTCTTTTCATCCCCTTACTTTGTCTCTTTTCCTGCATCACCCTCTTTTCATCCCCTTACCTTGTCTCGTTTCTTGCATCCCCTTCACTTCATCACCCTCTTTTCATCCTCTTACTTTGTCTCTTTCCCTGTACTCTCTGAGCCTGACCGGCTTGTATCACAACACGACACTGTATTCGGTACGACCAGTGCCACTACAAGGCAGAGCACTGTGCACCCTGCAGTGCCGACTATCAAACAAAAACTTGATCCTGTTACGCCTCCTTAACTGGGAAACTTAGCTTAGCTGTACGGTGTGGCCTTTCCCGTGCAGGGACCTGATGTTCGGTACAGGGCTTAGTCTACGGCAGGTACAACTTTTAACGAGAATCTCCGACACGTGAATTCTTTGGGATCTGGCGGAACTTTTCTGCAGCGAGCCGATTTTCCTTATATACGATCATCTTTCCTCTCTCTGAACTGTGATTGGTAAAAGCTTTGGGGTTGTTTTCAATGGGATGTTACGTTGCGAAAACACTTTGCTCTTTAATCATTTTTTTGATATAAATTGCGTTGGAAATACCAGTTTTCAGATAATTTATTCTAATTCCCAAGATGTAAGCTGGTAATTGTTCATTCATTCTCTTTGAAGGTGGAGGAAATGGTCTCTAATCTTGTTCTACTTGGAATCGTTTATTCAGGATGCTCCAAAAATTTATTCACTCTTCGACTGTTCATTACTCGTGTATTTCATTTTCCGATTCAGATGTTTTTTTTGGCGTTGATACAAGTCAGATGAATTAAATTAAAGAAATTACCAATAACTTTGAGAAAATTCTATATTGTAAAAGAAAATCTTAATATCTCTATTAATTGGCAGTCAAACAGTGAGTACATTTTTTAGGACACTCCTTATATGTGTGTTAATTTCATGATTTCCTCCACAGAGTGACACTGGGGCATTTTCAACTTATCTCTTTCCTCTTGAATATTTTAGCATAAGAATCTTTTTGGGAGAATTACGATACACCACTAGTACTTTTATGAACTCTTGAAATACATATGTGCATGCTGGTGTTTCTGTGATTGTAAATGGCAAAAAGAAAATGAAACTCTTTCTTTATTCAAACAGCTTTTCTCATTGGAAAATTGAGCAGTCTTGGAGCAAAGAAATGGAAAAAGTGTGAGAGAGCACCAGCGGATACTGGAGCCGCGACTTGATTTTTCAATTCTTGCTTGGGTTAAAAAATTATCCATTGTGAATACAAAACTGCTTTGATTTCGTTGTAATAATAAAAATTTATCTATTAGCTATGATAATTTCTCCCTATTTTATTCCTACCGTGACTTTTCTCGAGTTTGATTTCCCCTCCATGTACTTTTTCTCTAATTATTTCCCCCTGTATGAGCTTCTCCCCAATTAATTCTTCCTTGTGTATCCTGGCAAAACTTAAAATTCTAACTTCCATAACTCAAGAAAGTCATCGCTGAGCGTGCTCATGTTTTAGAAAGCAGTGGATCGTTTTGAATATTTTCTTCTCTTTTTGAACGAGGCACAAAAGCGAAGCTGCTTCTTCATTTTGATGTTTACGCTGCCCTGAGTGTTGTGGTGTTCTGTGGTTGCCTCCTTATAAATGTTTGTGGTCCTGAAATACAGTAGTTAGTTTGGTTGCCTCAACTGTGTCATGTAATCTGTTCAGCCCCAGAACAGATTGTTTTTTTTTCACGAAGAAATCGTTTTTGTTTGTGAGATTTTGTGGTTCCTGTGTTACGCTGCAACACATTGTGTTGTTGTTCTAGCTTTCTAAATGTTTTTATCGGTGGGTAATCATGTCAAGGTGGTAAGAGGTGGTGAGTATATTTTTTTTTGAGTGTGTGTAAACCAAACCTCACTTTTGAAGAGCCGAGGCATAAGTTTGTATACTGTTTACTCTCAGTGTTGTTTTTTTCTCTTATGTTTGATGGTAGTGAAGCAATTTTTTTTCAATCGTGTGTGAACTCGAGAGAACGAGTTCACGTCCCCCGATTGAAGGCTACCATCTAAATTCATGTATTGAATTTTCCTTCCGTCAAACTGTCGTTTATTTTCACATTTTCATGTCATTACCGTATGCCTTCATTTTCTATGTATGTACCGTATAAATTGTTCACATTTCCAACTTACCTAAATTGACCTTGTTTGAATGCTTGTCTGCCAATTTATGTGCTCGTGTTAATTTTAGCTTTTGCTTTCTCCCCTCAGCTTATGGCAATTTTCAAGTTTTTCCAAGGTGAGTTTACTGCAAAAACGACTGACTAAAAACTCGTCAATTTTCGACAAACCATGTTATGAATTCGTTCAAAACAGCTTCCTGAAATTCGCATGCCTTACCCTAGCTCTCCTCTCTAGTTACAGGTAGATGTCTCACTTATACCCTATTTCTTCAGTGAAGACTCCCATAAAAATTTTTTCTACGAGTACAACATGGATATTAGTTTGTTTTCGTATTATGAGGCTTGCGTATGTAATGGTACTGATGTATTTAAAATTATTTTATACAAGGTTTTCTCCCACTCCTTCATTTCCTGACATAGTGGTAAGACGCAGTTTTTTATATTTGACTCCCCGAGGAGGTCGTAATGTGTTTCCTGGGTATTACTACTTCTTTCATACTCCATCTATCTCCACAGCTGTCGGTGCTTCGTATGCATGGAAAGTTCGTCCAGAATTTATGCCCGAAACATACCTCGTCTTTTGGACAAGCTCTTGCATAAAAACCACCTTCAACAGCTCTGTAGTTCATCTTGCTCATGACACTAACGCTGTCCATTTCTCCCTCCAGGGAATGCCAAGCACTCGGAAACATCTCGTCGAACAGATGCCAATTCCAAACACTCTTCGAGCGTTTCAAAACAAGATGGCGACGTGACGACACAAGATGGCGCTCTCAACGATGGCTTGGTAAACGGAGATGGCGTCGTCTTAACTTCTGATCACATTTGGACCGGAGATTCGCTCATAAAACAAATCATAAAAGACATGTACGCTTCCAGGGAATGGTTCCAGGACCTTCCAAACGCCGTGTGCCATAACACTTCGCGACTTCCTGAGGATCAGCCATGCTGGAACGGCGACCAATTAGCGCCGTGAGTACACATTAATTTTCTAGTTTAGGTTTTGAAGTGTGAGAGAATCCCAATTTCTCTCTCCACTGGTAAATTTCATGTAAATTTTGTTATGCATCGAGGGTACAGAATATTGACATTTTATGGACATGAGCTACGGTAATATTTCCCTCGTACGAGGAGCATTGAAGTTATACATGACACCTCTGATGTTTTTCTCAGGACTGGAAACAGATAGAGACATGCAATTTGTTTTAAAATACGCGTGCACTCGTTGTGAATGTTTGGCAGAGATGATAGCACTGTACGGCACACAAAACTCTGGCAGCAGCTGCGAGAGTGAGGACTGTTTTTGAGACATAAAACGATGACGTTTTCATTACAAGTCCAGGGTTTAATCATTCTTTTTCTCCATCTAAGTGGTGTGACACCGATTGAAATTCATCATGTGGTGGTGTAATGGATGTGTGTAATGTGCGTTTGTGAGTGCGACAGTTCAAAGAAGGCAGAACTTTGTGAGCCAACAAACTAAGACTCAGCTTTGCACTAGCCGATCTAACGACATGATCGAGCGAGTGGAGAAAGTTGTTTTAGAGGATCGTAGAATGAGTGTGGAATTTCCGTGGAATCTGTGCACACAATCCTGCATGAAAAACTGGAAATGTGATGTTCTAGGTGGGTGCTACAAATGCTGACAGACGACCACAAGACTGTGCTCGTGTCATGTTTCTGCACAATGTTGACGCGTATTGACGGCATGAATAGCATTTTGTTTTCATCGATTGTGACAATGGATGAGAAATGGATACCGTTTTCTAAATCTGAAACGAAGCGCAAGTCAGCTCAATTGAAGCACAGACGTCATACGTTATTTTAAGTATCAAAAACAGTCCTCACTCGCGCCGCTGCTGCTAGAGTTCTGTGTGCCGTACAGAACGGTCATCTCTGTCACACATTCACAAGTGCACGCGTATTTTAAAATAAACCACATGGTTCTATCTGAGTCCTGTCTTGAGAAACAATATCGGAGGGCTTTTAATGTGAATGCACCTCGTTGTCCGGTACTAATCTAAAACTACTGACAATCTTACTTGCATTGGCAGTGCTAGTTGGATGTACTGGTAAATATTTAGTGGGATTGACGACTATTTGAAAGTGCTGGTCAATATTTGGAGAGGTCGGCAACTATCTGCAGATACTGGTGACTATTTAAAGGCGACTACTTGGAGGTGCTGGTATGTATTTGGACGACAGAAAACTAAAATTTCGTCATTAAATTTTTGCGCGTCTACGATTATATCATCGGTGAAGAACTTTCTGGGAGGTAAATGCACTGTTATTTGTATTCTTTCATACAACCTCATTCTATAAATACCTTAGAGTTCCAGAAATGACGAGTCACATTATTATTTATTGAATACGTTTTGTTTCTAAATTTCGATGATGCTATTGATACGAATGAGCCGAAGTTATGTAAATACACTGTAAGATGGTATATTTTATTCATTTTGTATCAAGATTTTCAATTAATACCGCCTGTTGTATTGGAATTTTTTGATACGGAATTCGAACCTCGCACTATGTGTGTGTTACTCAGTCGGTACACTGGACTCTTATTTTACGGAGCACCGCGAAGAATGGTTTTTAATGTTGGAAAATAATCTAAAAACACAGGTTTAATTTCTGAACTTGGATTGTTTGATATGGCAACTAGTAACCAAAAAATAATCTTCGCAATTCTTCCAGGCAATCTTAAAAAAAATAAACGACTTAAAAAAATTATCATCTGGCAATTTTACAAACAATCTTTAAAAAACTATGAACGATTATCAAAAAATAATCTGGTAATCTTGCTAACAAATTTCAATTAATCTACATGATTAACTGAAAATGAACAATTAACAAAAATAATCTGGTAATCTCGCTAACAAATTTCAAGAAAATGAACGATTAGCAAAAATACTCTTTGTTAATCTTGTAGACAATCTTCAATAAAAAATTTTTTCTTGCACTGAAAGCCTTCCTAGACAAGACTGCCTTGCATATGCGCGAGCCTCTGCTGAGACAAACTTTGAAACGCAGAATAAACATATTTTCCAGCCCTCGAGAGTAGTCTCCTTGTGTATTCTTCTTAAGGGTTCAAGCCACACCTGTTTATCCGAGCCAAGGAGCACTTCAAACTTTTCAAAAGCATGTACTATGAGATTTCTTTCTGAGCTTTGCTGCTGCAAAGTTGTCACGGCAGAAAATTGTCTCGTGAATGGATGATATTTTTTATAAATTTTGCACGGAAGCACCGGCATGTTATTCTTGTCGTCTGTGTTTGACTCGTTGGATTGTTGTCCTTGAATGACTCGCTGGATTGTTGTCTTTGCCTGACTCGCTGGATTGTTGTCTTTGCCTGACTCGCTGGATTGTTGTCTTTGCCTGGCTCGCTGGATTGTTGTCTTTGCCTGACTCGCTGGATTGTTGTCTTTGCCTGACTCGCTGGATTGTTGTCTTTGCCTGACTCGCTGGATTGTTGTTGTCCTTGCCTAACTCGCTGGATTGTTGTTGTCCTTGCCTAACTCGCTGGATTGTTGTTGTCCTTGCCTGACTCGCTGGATTGTTGTTGTCTTTACCTGACTCGCTGGATTGTTGTTGTCCTTGCTCGACTCGCTGGATTGTTGTTGTCTTTTGAAAGCATAATATGTTTTACGTGATGTTTTCTCAGCATAAAAACTCTTGAAAATCAATACATGAAAAAAATAAGTATAGTGTTTTCGATCATTTATTTTGAAACCGTCAAACAGGTCGATTGTAAGTCATTTACTGGCAATATTTTTATATCTATAGTTTTGATTTAAAGAGACATTTTTCAATGAATGGCTCGGGTGTAGAATCTTCACAAACTCAACTGTAAAGGAGTAGGTGCAATTATTTTCACATTCGAAACAGGAATTATTGTAAAATTGAGCTATTACTCGATTGTAACGATTCCAATTAAAACAATTCATTATTTCAACTCTAACGATTGCAGCAACAATGGCGACTTGCATGACTATAAAAACTGTCCAATAATTCAAATATAAATCCAGTCAACAATACGGCACTCAATTACACCAACAATAAAGAAAGAACAACAAAAACAACAGCGAAAAATAACAAACAACAATAAAAACAACATTGGAAAAAAGCAACAGCGAGAACAACAATGACAGAACTTAATTTTAATTGTGTTGATTGGTCAAATTCAGCTCAAACAAACAATCTTTATTTCCAATCGAGTACACAGTACATAGACATTAGTACATTGGTTTTTCAAATTCTTAAGGTTAACATTCTAAGAGTAAGGGTGATGGTGAGCTCCATGCGACGATCCCGGGAGGTTGATGGGCGTCTTCATGGGCGGGGAGTTGAGTGCTTAGCGGGTTGAGTGCACGGCGCGGCGTTCGAGAAACAACTCGTGTCCATGGCCGGGTTTGAACCCGCGGTCTTCTACATGAAGCAGAGACCCGATACAGAACACGGGCCGCAGACCACTCGACCACGGTGGCTGCTCAATCGTGACGACGACTTGACTCTCGCCCCTCCACTTTCCCCTCCCCACTTTCCCCTCTCCACTTTCCCCTCTCCACTTTCCCCTCTCCACT